>KK502825.1:55670-177066 GCA_000688735.1 Glossina austeni
AGACAAGCTGGTTATAGTTACGCACTGGTTTTGTTGAGGATTAAAAGGGGAGCTATAACGACTTCCCTTGGCGATACCGTACCACTATATGCTATGAAGAAATTAAAATACGCCCACCAATATGCTAGGTGGGCAAGGTGACACGACAAAACCGCAGTTCATAAGCAATTTCGATATAAATAATGGAACAATTGCGCTTTGCACGGATAACAGATGCTCGCGATTACTTATCTCCGGCAAACTCGACGACCTCAAATGTAGGAGGAATGGTAACACCTCCCTTAAGCATAGCAAATCTTTACGTTTGACCACCGATTGATGCAAAGTGGAACGTAATTGCAACATGGAGCAAAAATTTTCATTGAAGTTCATCACAATTATTCAGCGCATTTTGAAATATTTATTTATCGATTATTCTCAAACGTTACAAAGAAATGGAATTAAATAACAAACAGCACAATGCAAACTAAACTGATTCATTAAATAGCTTTTGTTTGACGAGAAAAAAGGTAGAAGAAGAAATTGAAAACAAATCGCAAATATACCAAAAAGGGGAAATTTATTTCGATCCCATCTCTTGACGCGCCTTATCCATTTTCATTTTGAAAGTACCCCAGTATTGCTGCAAAAGTGGCTGCTTGAGTACATATTCGTCAAACAATCTTGCTGCGAGAGAGTACAAGTAAACGCTTGTGTCCCAAACTAGGACAGCAGCACGAAACGAATACTTCTCCACTTGTTCACGGTCTGGTAATTTAATCTCTGATGATATCATGGAATCTTTCGAAGACTTGTTCTCAGTTGCTTTGTTATCAAATGGAAGTGGAGAAGATGAAGGGAGTGAATCTGGTGATGGTTGATAACGTGTCGGCGAAATTGGCGAAGAAGAAGCAATTGGAGACGAAGTAGTTGAATATAATGCAGCTGAAGATGAAGTGGTTGCAGCTGCACCAACGATTGGCTCGGAAACTGCGGATTGCGAATCAATTTTCTCCGGTGTGTTAGAAAGTGGACCAGAAGCGTCCGGCGTTGCGTATACGTGCACACCGGATGAGAAAGTAGCCGATTTCTGCTGCCCAGCGGATTGGGCCTTTATAGATGACGAAGCCGTTGCCTGCGCTGCAGCTGAATGTGAACTGGCAGATGGCAAAGCAGTTACCTGCGCTGCAGTTGCGGCTCCCCCCGATTTAGCCTCAGCTCCGCCAGAGGGAGGCTCAGTAATTATTTTAGGAGGCTCCTTCGAGTCGCTTGTGAAGAGTTGATTCACGTGCGGCATGATTTGCAAGGATTTTTTGGATGAATTCAGGGCTGGAAATTTTATGAGACACAAAGGCTTTAATGCCGGTTTGTATGCCATGCGAATACCTCTGATAATCAACATGGCGACTTTCTTCTTTCCACTCGTTAACAAAATGAAGTCAAGAATTTTCTGGCCTCGCTGTATAACCGATGAGTTTATGATTTTAAAAAATTTTCTCTCAATTCGTTTATTCTTCTAGCAAAAGTTCTTTTGCTCTTACTCAGAAACATAGGATTTTTCTAGAAAACGTCACAAATTTATTAATTTTTCTTCGATTGAAATTTTCTGACAGCGTTTGTCACTTTTATGACACAAATATGTCAGCACATGTGCTTTTATTTTCAAAAAATGTTTCAGACTTTAACTTGAGCTGAAACATGTTGCAGCAACAAAATGTTTCGTCATGTTGTCTGTATTGTCTGCAAATTTTTCTGTTCGATTTATCGATAAAAAATTTCTTACAAACTTTCCTGGACTCTAGCACACTGCTATGTTTTGGCCAAAAAGCAATGCTCTCAATGAAGGATTCGATGAATGGACTGGACCGCTGTGGCTCTAACATGCGTATAACGACTTACAAAAATTTAAAAAAATTGAAAAAATTTGTAAGATTTCCATACTACTCGATAAAAGAGGGGGAAGGGGAAAAGTATTTATTTAGTCTACTAAATGAGTGGGGAGAACCTGGACGGGAGAGGAACATGTTTTGAATCCTGTCGCCTACAAATGTATTCAAAAATAATATCAAACTCTATTTGGTTGGATGTTCTTTAATTTTAATATTGTCTTCTTCTTCTTCTTTTGCCTCTCTGCTTCTTCTTAACAACAGATGATTCTCGATGACGTAATAGATTATAAATAAATCAAAATAGACCACACGCGCGACTTGGCATTCAAACTGCCTCCCTTACGTTGACCATATAGGTGCGGGTGTCGGAAGTTATTGCATGTAGGAGCCGCCTTTGTATAGCAACAAGCTACAATTTTTACATACTATGACAAAGGTAGGCGGGGAATTGTTTTAAGAGACATGCTTTCAACTTTCATATTAAAAAAGTAGGTTCACGACTGACTTACATTTGCAATGGAAATGCTGGTAAACAAATGGGAGAGTAATTAGTAATTATTGGGTGCGTCGAGTAAACAGGCAAACAACGTATCCCTTAGCGAAATGCCCGCCTTTTCGCGCAAATGAAAGACACACTTGCTTAACGTATCATTAAATTTTTGCATGCGTATCAATTACTGAATGAAATATTAAAAGACGATTACCGGGTAAGCGTAATTTCATGAAATAATGCAAAAATTACGATCGGCTTTAACTTGGATTGAAACCTGTTCGTTGAAAGGAGAATGGGATACAAATGCATCTTTACATAAATTATATGAAATGAAAATTTGTATCACTTTCGCTTCGAGAAGAGGTTAAAGGAAAACATTCAAGAGAGAGAAATGCATAAACGAAACCGAATGAATTTCAATTGAAAAAATTCTTGACAACTATGCAGTGCGGATATAAAGAGAAGCAAGCTATGAAAAAAAGTAAATAAAGAAAATAAAAACTCATATAATTGAAGTAAAAGAAATAAATGTAACAGTAGCTGCTATGCTACTTAATGACTTTCGTTTTTGTTTCCAAGACGATATGTATATATAATGATATGCAATTCGTGATAATGCATTTCATTGCATAGCGCAAACACGATTTTGTTTATGACACTTTTATGACACAGCACATGTATTTTGCTGCATAAAACATCCATTATTTAATTAAATCTAAACTAATTAACGTTGAACGATGAACGGTGAGCGATGACGAAGCATAATGGGATTGGAACAAGAAAAGCAGCCCCTACACCCTCAGCATCCATGAAGACTATAAACGGACAACGGAAGGAGATAACCTTTAAACATATACAAATTCAGTATCATGATGGAATATATTCACAGACGCGAGATCTTAGGCCAATACGTAAAGGTAGCTCTTTTCCCGCTGTTAACTGCGGGCATTAAAACTTAAGTGCTATGATGGTTGGTGTGTAAACTTTACGAACTCGAGATCAAAGGTCATGCTTAGCAAAATTCTGCATGGGATACATCCTGACGTTGTGACCGGTCACCGGTGGCCTTAGTTAGCAGGCCTCATGACGTGACATCTCTCGTCACGTTACTCAGCAAACGGCTATTTCCTGCAACATTTTCGAACATTTGAAAACATGAAATGGCTAACAGAACAGAATAGAATGAACACACCATTGACGATTTTAAATATCGTGACCTGTTCGTCCCTGCACATAATACACAATTAATACGATGGCATACTTCGGCATTAACCATTACCTTCTAGACTTTTGTTGAACTTCTTGTTTCCAATTCTATACAATATTAAAGCTGATGGGTAATCGGAATTATAAGTACAGGCAGAAAGAGAAATGATATTTGGCTTGGATTGAGTCGCCGTTGCTAGCCACTACTCCCTTGCTAGCCACTACTCCCTTGCTAGCCACTACTTCCTTGCTAGCCACTACTTCCTTGCTTTGCATATGTTTTAATAGTAAAATTTCGAATTATATTCAATCCATCAATCCATCCATCCTACAAATGCCACTTAAGGGAAAGCGGATGCTGGTAAAATGCATAACTCTTGATGCACAAATACTGTAAGAAGCTAAAATAATACCTTAAGATCTTAGGTTGCCCCGTCTTTGTATGCTCAACATAATAGAAAAGAAAGACAATTGAGAAAAAAAATTTTATGATTGAGGATTTTCGATAAAATCGCAGTGCGGTGATGAAAATTTTTCATTATGCAGAATGTGGAACTTTCTTGTGCTTCACAATCGCTCGACGAATTTAACATACTCTCTGCGATTGGTGCGATAAGGAAAAGTGAAAATTTCATTGACCGCAAAGTCTCCCTTTATCTGTCTCATGATATGGATCTGTAATATCTTTTACGACACACCTCTGTACACAAACCACGATTGATCGCATAAATTTATAATTTTCCACCGCAAATAAAATAAAACACAGTTTGAAGACGCATTGGTATGATTTCACAAACCGGATTCTTTTCGTTATTTTTTTATTTTTTTTTTTTTTCAAGCATAAAACGGTTAACTCAATTCTTAACGCAGCAGCTCAACAGCAATTAAGTGCAGATAGTTGCTCTGCGCGAAGCATCGCAAAATATGGTTGATGTTGTAAGTTATGCACAAACTTACAGTGCTTCTAAATGAAGCAAGAACAACAGTAAAGTAGGACAAAATAAAGTCAATATTCCTGTTACGACTAAAGCGATAAAAATTTTGTACTACTTTTTCAAAAGGAAATCTTGTTTTTTTACATTGAAAAGAAATGCGTACACGAAAACCACGCAGTAGGATTTAAGAAAAACAAAAAACATAATTCATTCTCTCCTGTTGAAGCGACGTCCAACAAAAATATCGCGTAAGTTTCTTTTAATTGAAGATAGTCGGCAAGGGTTTCTACATTACTCGGGAGAGCCCAAAAATGGATTCGAGCATCGGGGATACAGCAGGTTCGGGTGAACAGGGAGACAAACAGAACGGCAATGGAAAAGAACACTCTAACCCATTCTTCGTCGGATTGCAGACGCGCTCTTAAATGTTCGGAAGCATCGGGCACTTCATAATCATCTAGATAATCATCTAAAATATTGCTGCACAAATGATACCCGATTGCGAGGCAATTAGTAGCATATCGCGGTTTCAATTCCAATTTCTGTTTTTGTTAAAGTTTTTCTTTACCTTTTTTGTCCGAAAATATGATATACATTTTGTAAAAAACGGAGCCCATTAAGGTATAGCTATTCCGAATCACTAATCGCTGCAGCAAATGCAGGAAAAAGCTCGCTATCACAGACTAATTAACACCCACTCCAATGTTTGTGTGAAAATGTTGTAACGAAATTATGTTGAAAAATGCAATAATAAAATCAACACTGGTTTGAAAAATGGTAGCCCATGGCAAGGGAAAAATTACATAATAGTGCGGTTTCAGGAAAGTCAACCACGCTTTTGTTAGACGCATATTCTTCTCTATAGCACTTGAGTGCTTCGTAAGCAAAGCCAGCGAATTGCTGATATCGATACTCCGCGATAAGAAAACATAAATCAAACTTTTACCAAAAGTTTTACCAATACACGTACATGTGTGTATTAAATGTATTTGAAGTTTTTATCATGATCGAAGAGCTTCATTGCATTAACCGCAACTAGTTTAATAGCAATTATTATTCACTTGAACTTACACCAAGAACCTCTCTCTCTCTCTAATTTCTTTTAACCTGAGCCATGAGTGCAACAACGGTTTGATAGAAAAGAATTTTTTTAATCAATTAATTCGGCTGAGCTCGTTATGTTCAGACCTATAAACACAATGGCACAGTGTTCGATAGTTGCACAACAAGCCAGACAAGATCGCTTTTTCGGAAGAGACAGAGAGAGAGAGAGAGAGAGAGAGAGAGAGAGCACAAGCACACGGCCGGCTGAGAGAATGACGAAAAATGTTTAAAACAGAAGAACAAAAAAAAAAGAAAAAACGTAATGTAAACAGAAACAGCTGTTGCCTAAGTCAAGTTTAAAAGCCGCGCAACAACGAGGCAACGAGAGGTATGAGAAAACTGAAGACAAGTCTTAAAGTTAAATGCTCTCTTACACAGTGGTGCTACGAAATTTTACCTCCAAACGAAACTTGACTTTATTTCCACAGTTCTTTTATGTGCTTTCTTTCAGATACACGTAAATGTGTGAGTTTTCACAAGCAGTGCTAACAATCGCCGAACAACTTTAAGTTAGTCGTACATTGACAGCATCAGTTTTTCAGTTATTTGGCAAGTAAACGCATCGTTGTTAAAAACTTGAGCGGAGATTGATTTTTACAATCCTTCGCAATCTCGCGGCGATTAACGCAAAAACAAAAAAAAAAACAAAAACAAAATTTTAAAAAAATTTCTTCTTTTTTTTTCTAAAAATAATAATTTCAAAAAGAGTAAAACAGAATTACTGGCTAATCGTCTGTCCGGTAAGATGACGGACGGAGTCGTGTTAAGTGAGTGCGTTTTGTTTCGAAGAAAAAGCTAAAGAAATGCATGTGAGAGAAATTCCATTAACAAAATCATGTTCAAATTACGACAATTAAGTGTACGAAAATTATTGTAAATATTTTGACAAGCCATCGCACGACGCTCCTCACAAAAAATCAAATGTGAGAGAAATTCTGAAAGTTGCTTTATTTTCTACCAAATTTGTGCAGCACTAAATATTTTCATTACTTTCCATTTTGCAGCAAGTTATGCATTAGTTGACCTACATTTTCGTAAATCAATCGTTCGTTCGGTCGATGGTAATTTTGAAATCTTTTTTTGGAATAACTGCGTGTTTTTGTTTTGTATCATAGGGCAGGCAGTTTAAGTGGGCGTTTTCACAATTTCGCCGACTGTTTATGCAAAAACGAAAGTAGCGAAGGCATTAACTGCCGCACAATAATCGTAAACAAAGTGATTATTATACGTCGTGTTTTGTGCGGAATTGAAGGCAGCATGTGTTTATCGAAATTCCGGCACAAAAACCGAATATCAGGCAGGGTCTTAAACAAATGTAATTAAAATATTTATTGGCGACGAGACACCGACGATTACCGGAGCTTTCATCAATGAAGTCATAGTCTGACTCTGTCAATAGTTATGACAGAGTGTTGACAGCACACACGTAGATACTTTCAGTCTGCTTTTCATGCATGCACAAATACACACACCTATGCCCATCTATTGAATTTTCATGAAACGTTCTTAGTGTTGTATCAATAGTGATGCAATGACAAGCCGATAGCGTACGACTATCACGACCTCAATTCATTTATTAATCAAAACAAGTAAGAAAACCATTTTCGCCTTTTTGCGCATATATCTACAGTGACTGGCGATTTCCAGTTTCACAGCATTCTATGTCGTGTGCAGTATTTAAGTTAATAGCAAAAATACGATGTTATTATAGATTCTGAACTAAACTGGCCGCGTTTTCAAACATCTCCTCACTAGGCTCTAAATTCGGTCAGCAAAGGCTTACTAGGACCATATCGCCTCACATAACTTTATATAACTTTTTAGTGCACGGCCCTGATGCGAAGCCAACGCGTCATTTTAATAGCCATAAGTATCTTCAGGGAGAACACTGACTGGCAAGTGTTACCGGGTATCACATATTGCTCCCCCTTGTTGTCGTGAAGAAACCTATTGGATTTGTAGGAGCTTTAGGACGTTCTAATCGTAAATAGGAATTTTTCTTGTTGTTAGGGGAACATTTTAAACACGTACCACTTGATCTGTTCATTTAAGCTATTGCGTAAAAGCCGGCAAAAGGAACTAAATCGTACCAAGACGTACCCTGATCTTATGCTACACTTGTAAGTTCTGTTTTTACATCTACGGGCAAAAGTTGAATCAACGCGTAATCCTATACTGATCAAGTACACATATTGCTTATAGGCTCTCCCATGACAATTTCTAGTCCTTAGAAAGGGGGAAATAAAAATAAGGTATGAATGTATAAAAACCCACAGGTTGGACCACCATATGTGTGAAGTACCATCACTTGCAAATTTTGCTCTTGGCGAGGATGAGAATGATCAGTCCACACAGGAGTCTGCTATACTTGCAAACTTGAAAATATGTTTGGCATAAATTTCTGTGGTAATCACGTCAACGTTCGTCACTAAAGCAATGCTGAGCAATTGGCAAACGTTTTCACGTTTACTTGTTGATATACGCGCGCGAAGCGATGGTTGTGCTAACTCTGCCTCCAAGCATATGTAACGTATTCAGTTCGTCTTTTAATTGCTTTACGCAGAAACTTATTGACTTAACCGATTGATGGTTAGTGGATTTATGTGCTTATGCTTTTGCCGCTAAGATGCACTGGCATCTTCTAACTTAATAGAAAGTTTAGTAATAAATTCTTTTTTTTTTTTTTTAATTCCTCTCAAACTAAACACACACTTCGCCATTTCCATAAGCTGCAAAAAAATGAAAATTCTCTCTTATTCCTAAACCGCTTGAGGAAAAAAACTACGCATAATTAAATTAAAAATAAGACTTTTTTCGGTCAAACAGATGGAAAAAATGTCAAACCGCATATAATCAAGAAACCCTGCGTACGTCACATGACGCTTCTCTTTCATGTAACTTTTAACGAATGAAAATTCGATTGCAAAGAACTTTTCTCCCACTTGAGTGTGAAACTTTGGTTAATTAAGAGAAAAGTTTTTTCTTTACTTTTTTTGAAACTTTTCAGTTCCTGAATAGCATGTGAAAAAGTTATGAATGAAAATTGAAAAAGGAAGGCATTAAAAAAGAAAAAAAAATGTGCAAAAAAATGCAAAAACGTTTAAAGCGAATACAAAGTAACACAAATCTTATAACATCCTCTACGTTAAAAGCCAACGTACATATGACGCGAACAAAAGAACACCAGCCCACTGTGATGACCAAAATTGTACATATGTATGTGTTGAGTGGTAAAGAAGGAAAAAATTATTATTCCAGCTTTCAGAAGATGAATAATAACAGAAATTGTTGGAGTGAAAGATGGACCGGATTAAGTAGAAAATGTCGCTATTATCACAGTTGGTTACTGTTGCCTTTAGTATTTTCAATAGTAATTGAGGCCAGATTAGAGGCAGAGAAAGTAAACAATTTAAGTTTATCAACAACGACGACATCTTCGATTGACTACTATCAACGTAGTGATAATATAAACTCATCGACAAATTCAACGCCGTCAGAAATCCTATCTAATGTAACTGCTAATGCAACCATTCCCACGGCCGATTGGCTACGCAATGATTCTCTCGCACATCAAACTGCATATCAAACAGTTAACGCATTTAATAAAGCAAAGAGCCATCTTGGTGGTGGTGGTGGTGGTGGTGGTCGTGTTGGTGGCGGTGATTCAATATTCGCACGCTTTGCCAAGCGTTTCGCATCCGGCAACGAACTCTGGGACGGTATTGTACGCGAATGTTATACAAAACCTAGTTTTACTTGTTTTCAAAAGAATGTTTACGTTTATCTAAGCGACGTCTTAGATGCCAAAGACATGAATGTTACACAAGCCTTGAAATTCTATCACAACACAAATAATTATCAGAGAAAAACCGCGTCCAAACAAGGCGGGAAAAAGGAGGAGGAGCAGTTGCATGCCACTGAAGCTTCAGCAGCCAAAGATTATTCCGATTCTAATACAGACGGCGATAGCAATACATTGGATAATGAAATATTCGCCAACACGAGACGAAACCATTTTTCAGCAGGTATGTCGGGCAGATTTATTTTTATTTATTTTTAGAAAGAGACGAAAATAAAAAAAAATAAAAAAAATAAATTGAATTAATTTTCAATTCTTTTTCTGTTTATTAATCTCACACCGTTTGCGTCAAACTTTCACTTTCTTAAACGTCTCAACACTAAACGCATTACTTGAGTTTTATAATCAAGTTTTTTTTTTTTTTATTGTTTCTTAACATTTATTTGCGTGCTACAATACTTCAATCTGTTAATCGGATTTTAGCTTTTGCTCGCATGAAAAACATATTTTTTTTTTCTTTTTCTCAGTAATCTTTGAAGCATATAAACTTTTTAATAAGCAAAACTATTCAACTAATTTTTTATGTGTGCAAAGAAAAGCTTAAATGGCCGCAAGTCGAAAGTTCAATCACAAATTTTAAAATTACTTTAACACAAACAAAAAAATGTAAACAAAAATTTATTTTCTTGTTTAAAACCACCTTGATACGTATTTCCTTTTTCTTTTTCTTCATCTTTTTTGCCCGGCAATGAATTTTTGTGTTTTGAACACTAGTTTATGTCCTGCCTTCCTGCCTTGAGTCTTCTTCAAAAAAATCCTTTCACTGCCCTTTCTCTTGCTAAGAAAACTCAATAGCAACCAAGTGAAAAAAAAATTTAAAAAAAATTTATATATGTATGTGTAAGCACACATATATGTTTATGTGTTTATTCAGTTTATTTTTTTGTTTATTTTTCACTTGGTTGCTAACCAATTTTTTTTAACAAATTTTGGTAAAGAATGAATATCTATATTACATACAACGTATGTATGGGCGGGCGTGCGTGTGCATGCAGGCACACTACGGCAAAGCCGCGTTAAGCAGCGTTTGAGTAGAGGCATGCAACGTAATCGCAAGAAATCGTTATAGAATCCATTTTCTCTTTTATTGAAAAACGTTTTCGGAATCGATTTAACTTATCTCTATCTGTCCCTCTATCTGTCGCACCGTTCGACATTTCTTCATATATTTGTGTGTTCAACTAACAAGTTGCAAAAATTTGCATTGACATGTCTTGACACGCGACGACAATCTTTTACGAAATTGCGTTGAATTGCATCGAGCGATTTTTGCGCGCGCTCCCATATAAAACCCTACCCGTGAAAGATCGTCATATGAAAAAAAAATCCTTGGCAAAATCCTATTAAAAATGAATTTTCGTTGCGCTGAATGAATGTGAAAAAGTTTGAAATGTGGCGAAAAAACTATACGACGATATGAGGGAATATTCCCACCCACCATAAATAAATGTGGTCCAGTTCGCGGACTTGCAACTCCTTTCCTCACGTTGTTTTGCTTCGAAATGGCAAATGTGTTGATAAGAATGTTTTATCAGAAAACGGAAACTTCTTCTTCTTCTTTATATCAAATATACTTCGGCTTTATCTGTTGTTGCTCCTGTTGGTGGGGAAAATTCGAATATCCTTCCAACAGATCTAACGAAAATTGAGCATCTTGCAGCAAATCTCAGTAAACTATAATTACCGTCAAGTGACAATAGTTTTCTATTCAAATAAAAGTCACTTTAGGTGGAAATGTTTTCAATTTTTTTTTTTTCACATTCGTTTGTAGAAACGGGGAACAAATGTTCCTAAGGTAATGAAACTTCGTGCTGCATTCTTAATGGCATGAGTTGCATGCTAATCATATCTTGTGATATGTGAATTTTGCCGTTAAGTTTGCAAGATTCCATAAAACGTATGTTCAGTTAGATCTCTGACCTTTAGTCTATTTAAAAATGGCCTTTGAATCGCTCTCCGCCTGTCATTGAAACTTTGAAGGTAGGTCGATATCAAAAGCTGAAACTTGATGCAATATGTGTTTAGTCGACAATCGCGGATGAAGAGTAAACCCAATTATGGTTCGCACACACAAAGGCTAAAAAAAAAAAACCATAATTTGTAGCGTACAGCTAAACATGGACATAAAAATTGGTACGAGTACCGTATTTAGCAAAAGCATCCAACAAGTAGCGAAAATATAAAATTTTCATCTATCATGCTTAACGCTATGCTAGCCGATGGGTTTATTAACACGCTGCATGATATAACACGAATCCTTAGTCCAAAATGAATGAATGAAAAAGTGTATAGAAACGGAGACAGAGGAAATGTTGGTTTGTTAGCAAAATGTTCTCTTTAGGCGAACATGAAAGCACAGATAAAGTAATTTACGC
This sequence comes from Glossina austeni, assembly GCA_000688735.1. Classification (NCBI taxonomy): domain Eukaryota; kingdom Metazoa; phylum Arthropoda; class Insecta; order Diptera; family Glossinidae; genus Glossina; species Glossina austeni. The sequence goes on from KK502825.1 coordinate 67,511, forward strand.
AACTGCATGTATATTCCGGTAGATGCAACGACAGAAGGAGCGGAAACAGCGGAAACACCAATCGAAGAAGTGACGAATGCGTTGTATGAGAAAAGCGTAAAATTTGCTATAACCCACGACGTGGAACTGAAATTACCCGAAATAGTATTCGATGGCGCTACATTTCGTATATCTCCGCGTTCGCTCGAGGGCAATGGAATGATTGCGAAGTTGGAATTGATTCCCAGGCAACAAATTGAGGCGCGTCTGGCGGGAAAAATTCTCATGAAAAAAATACGTAAGAACCGTTTTGTTTTTTGTTGTTTTGGTATTAAATTTTGCTAAAATTTTCAACATTTTTTTTTTTCTTATTACTTGTCATGCTCTTCGCATTTCACTTTTTTCGAACAGAGAAACTCTTGCAAAGCAAACTATTGTTGTCGTTTTTAGCCTTAATATTGATCATAAAAATTATAAAAATCAAAATCTTCTGGTTGTTGCCCTTCATTATTGGTGTGACTGCAGCTAAGAAGTTACTGTTGAAGTTTTTATTGTTCCTGTTTCCTGCACTATCGCATCTCTTTAAATTGTGTTCATATTATCAGCAAACATATCACTCGACAAAATATCATCATCATCATCATTTAATTAATCATCATCATACGGTAAGTACTGCACTCTGTAGTATTGTTTAGCCTATTTAGCGATTTATTTGCAATTTCCGCCTGTTCATTATACATAACATTCACCTAAAGATGTTTTTTGTTGACGATACTTTTTACTCTCCAAAGGAAATCGATTATTAGATTCGTCAGAACACGTTAGTCCATTAGCGATTAAATAGCGCATTAAGGACGCATAGACATTTTACATGTTTGTTAAAAAAGGATTATATTTGGAAAACTTTCTTGCCCTTCAATACTTTTCTAGATCAAAACCACAACGGTTTCAAGAACGAAAAGTATAGTCCTAAACGAATCAAAAGCCATATAAATTATTCGGCATGTGCGGTACATTATGAAGCGTTCATATCTAAATTAATTCTTTAATCACAAAGCGATGAATTCGTTTCGCAGAGACGCGGCGAGATCGTTACGCAGGGACACATTAAATCTCGTTTACTTTAACTCTAAAGATTCTTTGGCCACTTAACACCTTGAACTGTCTTCTTGAAAGCACATTCATTTCATATCTATACTAGTTTTAGGCCAGTTTTAGATCAAGCCGACTATGAAATTTATCCTTGACGGAATTTCGAAATCGCCCTACACACACTACAATACTAGGACAATTGGTTCTGTTTATGACGACTGCAGGTGCAGGTGTTAAATACGAAACACGGGCTCATTGCACACATAGAGCAAAATCATGCCCTACAGAGTTATTTCATTCAAGTTTTCAAATAAAAATTTCCTAAATATTCCGTTCCTTTCTTTATCTTTGCTGTAGATTGTACCGGCTTGGCATAGCGCTGAACATGTACCAGAAATTATTTATACATCTCCACCCAAAGGTCATGTGCCCACATATTTACATGGTGCGCCGCCCCCCCTTCACGAATCGTACAAACCTAATGCGCACGATCACTACGATGGCAGCTGGGAGCTATCGGGACCCGGTTTAGGATCAGAGTAAGTGAACTAAGCAAGAATCGCTGAAAATAAAATTCGTAAAAATAAATAAAAAAAAATCAACTGTTGATCGGAATCTACTATATCTCATAGATTTATAAACGATATAAATCGTGTAGCACATGTCGATGAAAGTTCAGATTATTTTAAACCACACCTTAAAAACGATGTGAATGAATTGCACGATTGGGGTTTGGGTACAACACAAGCCAATCTAGGCCCCAAGCAACAAGTACAACAGAAACAAAAACATCCAATAAAAAGAAAGCAGCAAACGGTCACACAACTACCGCGATTACCTATAACGAGTGTATTACATAAACCACCACCATCCTCAGCACAACCACAACATTTTCAAAAACCCCAGGCCACTAGTCAAACATTCAATCCATTTTTACAAAACGATCACAAGCAAAGGTATTATAACCGCCTGCACTTAAAAAAAAAAAAAAAAACAAAAAAAAACAAAAAAAATCCTTTTGCACAAATTTGTATTATTTCGCAACACGACACACTACTCGATGACATACAAAATGTGTAATCGAATTTCTGTTTGTAGCTTAATTTGCTTTAACTTGTTTCCCTCTCTATTCAACCATCCAGCGGTTATGGCCACAAATATAAAAACAATCTACCCGCTCAGTCGGCTCTTAATCCGGTGTACGCAGCGCCCGCTCACTTGCAAGGATCACATAAACCGCAATCACAGAATACACCACTAACGGCTGCCGCCCAAATTATTGCCCAATACGATCCAAACCGAAATCAGCAGCAACAACATTTGCAGACTAAAGCCGTTCTAACGGTAAGTAATTGCCTAAGTCCAGCACTTTCAATAAAGCAATCAAGGAGTGGAATCATGATCGGATATTTCCTTCGACCACTTCAAGCACTCGAGTTTTTTACGTTTCAGGTCGTAAAACGTCTCCAAGATCTTCAAGTATTATAGAATGTTAGGTCGACTAATAGTTTTACGATTTTCACCGTCAAGCATCAACAACCATGCCTTCGCATTCTAGAAAAGACACACTTTTCATAAGAAAGCTTATATGAGGAATGGTGTAAAAAATAGATCTATTTGGATGCCAAGCGATCATTCAGGCTTAGTGAGCCCGAATCATCGCCCGATCACTCGCGATGAACTTTCATCATAAAATTCTAAGAACTAGACACATGTCGCCACAGGCTTGTCGCGTAAGGCTTGTTTCGTGCAAGATCGTTTTGTGTGCATTACATACATCTCAACATACATATGCATATACGGGAGACTGGAGAGACAGTCGCTTTTTTGCTTGCCATCCAATTTGCTTGACATTCATTTAAGGAACAAAACTAAGACTCGGCATATAATGAAAACCCACCGCGAGTTCGGGTAGTCTCGGCCATAAACACACGAGCACAGCACAGATATCAATAACTTACAATTCGTAGCACAATTGTTGAGAAACTCGATGAACGTATTTACGAAAGCCGTCTAAAACTAGGATTATATGCCTGCAAATACGCCCACAAATACAATGGAGATAACCATACTTCTTAGGATCGGTAAAATAGGGCATCTCGACCAACAAAATCTTGCACTAAACACAATATAATTTTCAATTCTGTAATGAGGGTAAGAAGAGGATGATAAAGATGAAAATTTCATCTTTAAGCGAATACCTCTTCGGCAAAGAGTACACCGCAACTAACATGCTCCCATCTTTATAGGCTCAGGGCGGGAACTTCCTTAATATATTCGCTTCAAGAACCATAACACATAGTTAGTACAAATTGAAAGGAGAACGAAACTAAGTCAGAAGCAATTAATGACAATTTCACATTCGTGAACATTCACACACACACTTTCGGGAATCTAAACTGAAATAAATTATTTTCAAAGGCAATTAAAGAGCAAATGCAAATTAAATGAAATTTTTTTTTTAAAAAAAAAATAGACTCACACACACACACACACACACACACATTAAATTCATTTTTCGCCTATGAAATAACTGTTAAATGGTACGTTATGTGCACAGGCAATCAACCAACCAACCATAGCACATGAGTGCAAACACAAGCATTATAGCGAAAGTGTGTCATTAATAGTAATCGTAACTGAATGCTGTTTGTCTGACAGCAGCAACCGCATATAACACATATGCATGAGCGACAAAACGCTTGGCAATAGCACGAAGCATGGCATAGCTCTGTGGTTACTTTATTATTATAGAGGGCGTGCAATGTTGATTTGCAATTCAAGTTTGCCATTAAATGCACCTTATTGCGACACATAGACAGAAGACGAACGAAAAGAACACATACGAACATTAGGAACATTTGCCATTAAATTTCCCCGTCGATTACATTACATTACGTAGTTAACGAAACCACGTGTTTGAAATACTTAGGGCAAGATTTTAAGCTGAATATCTTGCTGGCTGAGTCGAAGGAACAAATCTCTTATTAATTCAACACAAGTCCAATTTAAGAAGTGTTTAGATTTTAATAGCATCTGCAGCAGTTAAACGCTGCGACGATCCTTTAAAGTTGGCGGAAAAATTCTGCCATATTTTACTATCCCCAGATAATTTCACTTGTCAGGTTACAGGTAAACAGGCCGAAGGCGTCGTTACTTACTTACCTTATATTGATATTGCACTTGGTATGGTGGTTCGACAAAGGAAGCAATACATCGCAAAATTACAAGACACCTTAAGAAGTGAAGCAGTAAGTGTTGGACCTGCCAACGATGGTTTGTCAAATTACGTTTCGAAAATTTCTCAGTCTCACTACTTATTAATTTTGCTTAGAATAATAAACGAAATTTCATGTTTTAGGAGAAAAGCGAAGTCAGGCCAAGAGCAATACCTCAGATTTAAGCTACAATTTTCTATAAAGATTATCTTAATAAGTAAATAAAATAATTTTTAAAGTTCGCAAATTCCAACGCTCCTCAAACACATAAATAAACTATAAAGCGCATCCCTAGGCTTATGGCAACCTCTTCCAATTTATTGCCATTAATTAATCTTTAAAAAATTTGTTTATTTTGCATTCTTTTGCATGCATTCTACATGTAGCCGGAAATTGCTGCGCAATTAAAGGAAGCCTTGCGTATACAAACTGAGCAAAGGCTCGTACAACAGCAGCAAAAAATTTTGGACAAACAACCATTCGCCCAGGACGGTCAGGTATGTAGCAACCAATGAAAGAATGAGGAAGAAAGGAAACCGCAAAAAAACTCCTTTAGCAATACCGGAGAAGGCACAAAATTACTGCGAAAAACAAACAAAAAAACGCACTGTGTTTTCTTCTTCTTTTCTTCTTCTGTTTCTTTTTAATTTACACGTTCTTGTTTGCATAGCCTTTGATGCCGCTGAATTATGACCAGTTCTACAGCCCCATTTTGCTCAAGATTGACAAAGTTATTGAACAACTTGGCGTCACAGATGACTTGTGCAAAGAGCGGCTCGTGTGCAGTATGTACAAGGATCCCGCACGTTACAGTCCACACAGTAATTTCGTATCGGCAGAATTGAGCAGGTAAATGAACATCGTGAAGGAAGTCAAGACGGAATGAAAAGATAATTAAAAAAATTGTTATGTGAGCTCCACACCGATTTTATTACAAGCTGGCCCGGGTTGTTTTTCTTTTGACTTCTTCGTTGAAGTTTCCTTGCACTTGCAAAGTGCATTTGAAGCTTTAGCACAGACAACCACCAACCGTCCATTCATGTGATATTCTCGCCTATCCCTTACGTTAAATTCTTTCAACGTCTTCGAGTCGTCGAAACGTCATCTGCATCGCAAACAACTGGGCGTATGGTAACAGCATTTTATGTTTATCATTCCCTTTGTGAAAAGCTAACAAGCATTACGACGTGACAGCATTAAATCTGAAACCCTGAACACTATTTCTGAATCATGAATTGTTCAACTTAAGTGGAGTCCGGTCCGAGAGGTTTTACACAATCTTCGATAAAAGTACAAAAATCCGAACATGATATTAAGAAAAATGTAATTTTGTTTAGCAAATTGCGAAACAAGTTCAGGCCCAAGCATTAGAATCTGTTGTAGCACTTTTTAGAGCTCAAAACCCCCACATGATCCGATTTTTTTTTTGTTAGATGGTTTGCCATATTGCGAAACAATGGTGGGGGATGACCTTTATTAAGTAAATTCCATGTCCACGAATTGTTAGCTGAGGTTAATTAACGAAATCCAAGATGGGACGGACTTACTCACGCTCGTACAATACTCAAGCTAAGTACAGTGCCAGTAGGGCAGTGTAGAGCAGACAAGCGGAGAGATTGGCGGTCCAAGCAAATCCAGTGCACCCAATAAGTATACAGGGATTCGTGGGCAGGTCAGGATCCCGTCTTAACCGACCTAACCACTGCCATTACACCTTATTCAGGTATTTGGAGCTGATGATGATGATGCTAATCTCTCCCTGCCGTAGATCTTTACCTGAGTCGGTTTAGCGAATTGCATGAACAACGTATTCGTAGAGGGTGGGTAGTAGCCGTTTAATATTCGTCTTAAAAGAAAATTTATTTTTTTGTTTTACATTTTTTTGCCTACGCCGCCCAAGCAGGCGAAAGCTTACTGATGCTCTCAAATTGAAATTTTGCCTTTTCAGAGATACAAACGAGTTAGCCCCAGTGAAGAATACGAATACTGCAGTGATACGCTTTTTCCGTTTGATACAAGCGGCACGGGACGGTCAAGATCAGAAAGATTGCTTACGTTTATACCCGAATTGTAATATCAATACCGAATAGACCAAAAGGGCGATTCAACGCCCGGCAAAAATAGTCTGACTTTAAATTCTATAAAAATTATTTATTATGAACACAACCAACTGAATATTTACATTATATGTATACATGTATGTATGTATGTATGTATGTATGTCCCTTTTGTTTATCAATTTATTTCGTATAAATGGATATTTTCAATAAATCAGTAATTATTTATTTATAATGCATAAATATATATATATATATATATATATATAGGTAATAAAGTACGTAATACTCTAATTGTATGTCTTAATTAATGTCGATAATAAGCTTTGAAATTTAAATAATGAAGTATAGGCTTACACTTAATAAATAATTTATATATTTTGTACAACTGTTGTAGCGTGTAGTGTACTTTAACTTTATAAAACTGAATATTTATTGAATATCTAATAAAGAAAATTCTATGGAAACAATATGCGTTTAGATAAATTTTTCGGCAGACGTACAGACAAAAACATAATAACTAAGCGGAATATACATGTATTTCTAATCTCTGCCGCGATGCAGTCGTTTTATTTGGTGTTAATCGTATCAGCGACTCTATTCAGTAGGGGCGACTATCGCTTTCGCATTCTCACAAACTTGCAACAATCGTGGATGCCGGTGCTTTAAAGCTTGCAACCAGACCGGAAATCTTAATAAAAATGAATTAAATGAAAGCTGGAAAAAGTGCTCTAAACTTGAACGAAAATATGCAGAACAACGAATATTTGCCGTTAATATACGACAGTACTAGACAGCGAAGTCTCTCACTCGGAGTGACGTGACATTTATATGCAATATAAGTGATTGCGATCGCTTTTGTCGTACCTTCACTAACTAATTTGATTTGATTTGAGGTTTCTCCGCACAACACAAATTCTGCTTTTGCTCACGGGTAACATAAGATGAGATGCAAGATGTTTGATTGATTAGTTTAACCTTAACATTGAATAAAAATTTTCAATTGCTTGCGGTTTCCAAAAACGTCCGCCTAACGTACTATACTCAAGTGATTCACTTAGGTGTGACGTTTTCCCTCCGCGCGCGCTTACATTTTGTAGCTTGTATGCCGGAATAGATGGACTTCTCAAATTATCATAATATTGCTTTCAGTGAAATATTTTAGATTAGGAAAGAAACCGTTTGGTAAAAGGCATGCTTTCCTTCATATATACAAATAAATAGATTTGTCTTCTAATACAGAACAGAAAGCATAACATAGATGCCATAAAAGAGGAAACGATGAAAGGACAAACCGTTAATCGTCATAAATCGTCTTTGAAAAGTGTAATAGGACAAGAAATTGTATTTTTCAATTCTGGATGTGATGCCATCCATTAAAGTAAGGTCGGAATATTAGGTTCTAAAGCCAGACTGACATGAGTTCATGAGATCACATTTCCCGAGGCATTTCTGCATTTGATTATACAGCAATTTTCACGAGGTAAAAAAGCATCGCTACTCATCATTTATACCTTTAGCACGCAGGTAGAATTTTTACACACTCCCAGCTACAACAGTTCGGCAACAATTGCTTGCTAAATTTCCGGTACAGTCATGCAACTGCCAGTCGTTAAACTTACATCCAGAAGGATCCCAAGAACTTCTTCTTGAGAGATGCTCGAGCAACATCGTTATCATGTGAGGTAGTAGGCAGCGGGACATTGAGAAACTTCCCATTTAGTTGATCTAGATCTTCTCATCTGAAATGTCGCAGATTTTCTCGCCGTTTATTATTTTTTACTATTTTTTTTATTTTTTTTTTTATTATTTTTATTATTTTTTTTTTATCGACTTTTTATTATTTTTTATTATGTGCTTCAAGAGCCGCACTTGTATTTTGTTATCTTTATTTTTCCGAATTATTCCTTCAGTCTCAAAAGGTAATTACATTGAATTCAGTTAACAAATCTTGCAATTTTGTCCATTTTATTATCTGTGGGCATGGTGACCTTGCACATATACGTAGAATGATTTGATAGGAGAAGTGTTATGAATATTAGTCAAATCGAAGACCATGTACTGAGAAAAATACTACAAAAATTATTCTCTTACCTAATATATAAGAAAGAAATACAAACAAACAATTATCGCTACTTTCCCTTATTGAGAACGAGTGCGCTTAACAAACTGAATATATTGCTTGTGGTTCGCATTGCAGACAAATGCGTATAACTCCATGCAGTAGTATCGTAATAAGTTGAAGTCTAAGTGATTATCGGTGCTGCCAAACCAACACAAATGAGAACATTTCATTTTCCGAGCACGTAACGCGATTAGCTGTGTGTATCAACTGATTTCCCTTTTATTATGCACAACAGATAACAAATTTCGGTTTTCATTTTCTTCATTATCAACCTACTGGCAATCGCCAGTACTTGATATTTGATTATAATCGAAGCATTGACTCAATCGACAAAATATTTATTAAGTATTTTAAATAATTGAGGAATCCGGTCATATAAACAACTCCTCCTAAATAAGGTTGTCGGACTTGTTGTTGGTGAGGTTGTGCATGAAAATTTTCACATACGTCTGCTATCAGCGACGAAGTTCAAAATTAAATTTTCATTTATGGTAAAGTAAAATCGGAATTATTTTCCTTTTCCTTTATACAAGCAGTTCACAGAGTTTATCGACAATCTTAAGATGTGTTTAACATTAACATACGTTACATGCTATGTATATGTTATGCAATATTTGTAAATACTTTTCGCCTCTCGATAAAATAATTATCGGGAAAACGTATCAATTTACTAACCCTTACAAAGGTATATTCATTCGTGATAAGCAAAAACACACCTTTAAATACCTTACACTCTTCCACAGTCACTCAGGTAAAGACTTTTCAAAATAAGACATTATAGGGAAATTGGTCGAAAAACTGATCGGATCTGAAACATTTTCAACAGTGTTCGTCCTTGGGCTAAAAAGACGTCTCAAAGATTGCTGCCTATAGGCAGAACACAAGGAAACAAGACGGACAGCCAGACAGACAAATGAGAAAGTTATCCTAAATCGTTCGGCATAATAAACGGGGGGGTCTATCTCAAGTGCATACATCCACACAAATTTAGGATAACCTTGTACCATGAGTGGTGTAGGGTATCAAAACCCATGAATATTATGAAAGGTGAAGGTTACGAAACGGAGCTTGCGATGAAGGCACGACTCCCCTTATGAAATTTATGCCCTTTTGGGGACACCTCTCGAAGCCGGCACCTTTTTTGCGCCTCTTGCTTCCTTGTTGTGTGTTTGTGTGAAATACGAAAGCATTGTCAAAGGTGTACCTTTTCATAAGCATCCCCTCCCTCTTTGCAACAAGAAAAGAAATATCTGTTTGTCATATGCGTATACAAATGTTTTTTGCCCGAACATCAACTTATTAACTGCGGTATGTGGGGGCATTTTGCTTTAGTTACTTAACGATTCTTCCAATTTTTTTTTTCAACTGTCCCACTTTTAATTTGTCAATCTTGTCTACAACAAACCGCAACAGTGTAAAAAGCAACAACATTTGAAAATTGTATAAGTAATTTACAAAAATTCGCATTCCGGTAATCGTGGATTTTAACGGCTGCCAAAAAAATTTGGATCGCCTCATATACTTCCTAATCTTCCTAAGCTAGCAAAAACCTGGAATAGTGGGGAAAAGGTAGACTGTTACCCGAACCATTAGGCCCATCTTGGTGCGGGTTCTGCGATTAGATTATGGAGTATCCGCATATGTTTAGGGCACAACGGTTTCGCAAGTCTTTCACATGCGTGTGCAGGATGAGTTTTTACGAAACGGCGAAGGTTGTGATTTGATTGAAACGGGACATCATCTTTTCGTGTCTGGCATTAGTTAAATCTTTACGAAAACGTGTCACGTCCAAACTAACCCGGGTCACGAACACAAACAAATATTTGTGGAGCAAACTTTTGGCTTCGGAGGATAGAAAGGAAACCCTTTTGAACGATCTGCAAGATCGATTTGTACTAATTCAGGAAGTAATTGAAGACGTTTCCAATTAATTTTATCAGTCCGTAATAGAAAGACGAAATAGAAAGAAGAAGAGAAAAGAAGTTTTCTCCTTTACCGAAAAAGATTTTTATGAATGTTCCAAATTTCTTATTACGCGGATAATTGATCTCGAATGCTGTAGAAATCACTTTTACACTTCTATTAGCTATATCCGTGATCCGTGGTTATCTCTTTCTTCATCTCGTACTATGTCACTCGGCCATCGGTTTTCAAACTTATCGATCAAGAGCGACAGAAGGATTACAGAACAGCTATTGCTATTACCGGATGCTATGCCAACTTATGGGCTAACGAGGTCATCCATTCATTAAAATCACACAGAGAGATAAAACATTCAAGGCCTCTAGATATTTGTACCCGAGAATTCTCTCAATAAGAAAATGAATCTCTCCGCGAAAATATTGTGTAACGATGCAAAATAAAGGCGAAAAATCGAAACAAGTAAAATGGAAAAAAAAGAGAGAATTGTCCACAAAAAACAAAAACTCGAAGACCACGTATGTGCGTGCGTATGCATGCAGAAAAAAATAAAAGCTTCATTTTCAGTTGTTCAGTTGTTGTTAATCGCATTAGTGGCATTTAAAAGAATGGTCGTATAAAAACCACAGACCGTTTTAATATTATTTACATATTCGATTGGTTGCTTGGCGTGTAAGGCATACGCTTGGTGGTGGTGTAACATAAACGTTGCGCATTTGGATAAAAGCATAAGGGCAGTAATTCAAAGAAAACGTGAAAAGGATGAATTGTTGTGCCATTGTTGCCGTAGTAGTGGCGCTGGCTGCCGACAGCATTTTGGCTCAAGCAACACAATCGGCGACTGATTTGGCGCTCGATATGTACGATACGTGCCTAAAGGATTTCAACACAAACTGCGTGAAGCCTAAAGCCATGCATTGGTTTAAAGTTGCAGTGAAGCAAAACGAAATCCTATTAACTGATCAGTTATCTCTTGTGCGTACTGGTGGCGTAGTGGCCAACGAACAACGCAGCTCGCAAACTGAGGAAAGAATATTTGAGAATATTGAAAATTTCCTACATAATCATGCTCTACGCATTAGAGCTCCCGACTATTTCCAAAGTGCTGAAGGCCGCTCGTTATTGCCTGATTTCCTTATGAATAGTCCCCTAACTAATGGGGCAATAATACCCTTAACGGACGCGTCTAGCAGTGAAAGTGAGTTTTAAAAGTGCAACCTTGAATATATGATACGATCTGTGTGTTGTGTTTTCCAGGTCGAGGTTTTATGCGTAAAGCGGTACTACCTTTTCTGATAGGCTTGAAACTGAAAACTACCGTTTTGGTGCCTTTGGCTCTTGCCTTGATCGCCTTAAAAACTTGGAAAGCGATGACGTTAGGTCTACTATCCCTCGTATTATCCGGAGCTTTAGTGGTGTTCAAAATAACAAAACCCAAGGTATAAAAGCTAAATGCTCTTAAACTATCCAAAGACATGTCTAACTTGTGGACTTTTTAATTACCAGATTGTTAACTACGAAGTTGTTCATTATCCCCATCATGTTGATCACATTGAACATTTGCCGCATCATCATGTCGAACATATTGTGCCACATCATCATCACGTCGAACATGTCGTACCGCATCATGTGGAGCATGTGGTGCCACATCATGTCGAACACATTGTACCGCATCATTTGGACCATCATCTCGATCACCATTTGGATCTACCGCATCATGTTGATCACGTTGAGCATTTGGAGCATGCCGCGCCCGGTTGGGAACCACATACTTGGGCTCGCTCTTCGCAAGAAATTCACGGCGATGCCCAGGACATGGCTTTTGCTGGCCAACGGAAGCGTTAATTGCATATAACTCCCTTCCCTTTCGCATTTACCTCTCTCTCTCTCTCTCTTTCTCTCTCTCACTGACTCTCTATCTGTCTGTCCCTCCGTCTTTCCCGCTCCCTTTCGCCCTCCATTTTTCGAACTTAGTTCTTGAACATATTTATTGCTTCTTCATTTTAGGATAAACGAATTAAGTAAATTTCCAAAGATTTGTTTAAATGACATCATCAGAAATTGTAATAGACTAGTTTTTTATAAATGCTACGACAACATGATGACGGCATCGATGATGATGATGATGATGATGATGTTGATAATGATGACGATATTAAAGTTAAGATTACTAATTGTAACGGAGCTTTTTAGCTTTACTTAGATATTTATTTATTTATTGAAAAAAAAAAGGAAAAAATTTGTAAAGAAATAATTAATAAAACTTAGTGTAAACATTAAATGAATTGGTCGCGTTATAGCGACAATTTTAATCACTATAAGGCATAAAAAATGCTCGATATGATTAGAAGCTGCCAGATAAAATATTATAAGATCAGTTACAGCATGACATACTTAGTTATTATTCCACAATTTCGCAATTCTTTCACAAGTTTACCATTCAAAAGTATTGGTTTCTAAGGGGTTTGAAATTATGCGATCATTTTAGGTCCATTTAAAAAGCGAATGATCTCTGCTTCGTATCCGTTGCCAGTGATTTGCAGAACATATTAAGGGCCACGAAGAAAACAAACTTATCCGTAAACAAGTTTCTCAGAGCAAAACCTAAATTACAATCGCTTACATGAAAGTATTTCAGTGTACGTACAACTTTAGGCAGAGGAGTTTGCATTGTTTTCCATAATTGCCAGTCGATTGTGAAGGGAACACCACTACGATGAAGAGATCCCGGATGCACACAGACGAAGAAAAATAATTTGTGTGTTTTTCATTTGCAAGCGACAAAAATATGTCTCGCTCTCTCAACCCCTAGGTTGGAGCACATGCATAGTAAGCATACATCAAAAGAGAATCACGATATGAATATAGGACAATAGCTATGCTCTAAAAGATGAAGTAATAGACCTAGAGATAGACACGGTTCTTTTTCTAGTGCATGTCTCCTCTTCGGGTGATACGGTCACACGGTCAGAAAGAACGGAGGAAAGAAAAGGAATCGATACATAGAGAGTGTTATGCCTTTGCTGGCTAAACAGTGACCATAGCTCAGGCAAGAGGAAACTTGCTTGTCCTACCTACCCGGTTGTTCACGTCGAAAAAGCCAAAGCTGCACAAACCCAAAGTTTCCTTTCTTAATGAGAAATCAACCTCAAAAGTTCGTACTTGCTCGAATAGGGAGGGCATGCTCCCTCTTCGCTATGAACTTTATTTAATAACGAATTCTTAAAAATTCTCTTATTTAAAACTTAGTGCAATATTTTTTTGTAATTATATACTACAATATTACATATATATATATATATATATATATATATAACAAATATTCGCATTTTTATTATTCGTTCTTAACTAATCATAGTTGCAAGTCTCATGGGCGTAAAACATTTAGAATCTGAATTATTGTCGGTAAGGGCAGTCAAAGTCTCTCAGTTTGTGTCGACGGGCGAAACAGTTCCACTGGCATATCATAAAATGCAAATTTTCGCCCTTAATTTCATGAATTGTGCGAATTGGAGAGAATTTTCAATTCCAAGCTCCGAACTGCTTTGCGGCAAATGGTCATCAAATTTTAGGCCAGTGAGAGACACCGGAAGTGCAAGGGTGTAATAAATTTGAATTTTTGATATTCAATAAACGAAAGGCAATTATTCAAGTGAAAGTAAAAATGTACTGAAATTTCTTAAGACGTAGATGAAGAAAAGCGATAAATATCGCCAAACATGGCGTCATTTCCACTATATTTAAATCGAAATTGTTGGCACTAAAATTAATGAAACGGTTTAATCGATAGCAAGGGATTTTTTTTTTTTTTTTTTTTTTATGAATATTCATCGAAAAGATTTAAATCAATACGTACACACACACATGCACATGTGTTTACAAAAAAATTTCTAATTTATTTATTTTGATTTTAATTGATAGTGAGTTCGTTTGTATGTTTTATGTTAAATGTTTGCTCATTTAAACATAATTTGATAATAAAAATGTGAAATTTATATACAAACAAGAAAAACAGCAACAAAAGCTAGTGAAATTTCGTTATCAAAAATTTTTAAGGAGTAAATGAAAATTTTTTGAAAATTTATTTTCGCTTTAAGTCGAATTTTAAACGCCTAACAAAAAAGCATTCCACATGACGGTCTCCATTATTTCCTTAGCTTTAAAATGCATTTTTCTTACATCGAATGCTGGTCACATCGAATGCTGGTCACATCGAACCACTTCACCGGAACCACAGCTTACTCCATTTATCTCTGTTTCGTTTGTAACCGTTAAAGATGACTATCACAAAAAATCGATCAGATACCTTAGACTGGATAAGATTCCGACTCCACTTACTTGCAGTGCAAGTAAATTGTCGTACGTTTTTCTATCTGAATTCTGGTCTTGGAACAATTGTTGTTGTGGCATAGTTTGACATAAAACGCAAAAGCTAGACATATTAGTCCTTCCTTCGTCAATAAGACAGAAAGCACAGATTTCGCACAATCAGATTTAAAACATAATAACAGAAAAAACTCCCAGAGCCTTACAAAAGCGGAAATAAAAACAGAGCCGTTTGGTCGGGCGACTTAGAATAGCAAATAAAATCGATTTGTCAACATTCCTGGATGCAGTGTAACTACGTGGAATAAAAAGGTGCCACTAGTTTTGCATTTCATCACAGGAAAATTCTAATCATGGGAAAATTCTAATCATCTTTTATCTGCTGTCCGTCCATCTGTCTTTTTTTTTTGCAACTCTTATTATCGATTTCGAAATTTGGGTTAAATGTCATCGTAAATAGTCGTAAAGTTTGCGAATGGACGTAGTCGGCCTCAGGGGTACCAAACAGACTAAAAGGTATGATGAAACGCTTGTTGTTTTACTTGTTGACGTAATGATAGAAATTTGCAAGTAAATTTTGAGACAAGCGTGCCCAACACATTAGCCAGTAGGCAAAAAAATTGGATGAATGCAGACAATCATTGGAAAAATGCAAATGGAATTTTTAATTATCTATCCCGGTGGTTAGGACTACTGCACATCCAAAAATCACGTCGGCGCTATGTGCTCGCAATTGGTAATAAGGAAAACGTATGTAAATTCGTTTACACGCACAGTTACATAGAGTTAGGTGGCTATTGGTGAAATTTTTAAAAATTTACAAAATCTGATTATATATGTAGTCAGAGTTGTTTGAGTTTAAAAGAAAAGAAACGAAAAGAAACAAAAATCATAATTTAAATGTTTCGCGCTAAGTAAATGAATTGAAATACGTTAACCTTTAAAGTATCAAAAACGATTTCAAATTCATTTCGCTTTTCAATACAAAGTCGTACAAATGTGTTGTAACTCTTTTTCTGTGCGTAATCGGGGTAACTTTCTTTTTTTTTTCTTTTTCGTTTTCTTATTTTTCTTATTTTTCTTATTTTTTTATTATTGCACTCACATGGGGACGCACTCCTAAGGAATCCAATTATGGTCTATGCGCATGACTTAAGGTTTTCACTTTTTAGGGCTTATGTAACCAGATGGGCATAAATTTATACACACGCATGCGTATACAATTGATTACGTACATCGTTACCTTTGCATTACATAAAATATTATCAATAATAAAAAGTATTGCATAAGTGACCGTTAGTTCAACTATCATAACATTCGACATTCTGACCTTCTCTTTATAAAACTCATTCACATATATGCCCATAATATTTGTATTATTGTTTGCATTCTGTTCGCCAGAGACAGAGATTGCTCTTTATTGCATTTTGAAAAGGGGGGAAGAAAACAGGGAATAACACAAATAAGGTAATAAACGATAATTTTAATGCGCAATAAGCATTAAAAGTTGTAGCCCCACAGAGACCAATATTGTGCACAAATTGTGCGTGTGTGCGTGTGTGTGTGTGTGTGTGTAATGAGAAGCACAATTTATTTGCACACTTAACTAATGTGCATTCTGTACGCTTGGCATGCGATTCACATGTAATTTGATACGAAGACTGAACCACGCGCAAGAATTTATTCCTTATTCACCCATAAGTCCTCTCATAAGACAGCCCTTTATGTTTCAAGAAACTTATGTGTTAAGAACTATTGAAGACTATTGAAAATTTTTCAAAACCCCATAAAAGAAATCGACATTTAACGAAAGGAAAATACGGAAAAAAAACTCAAGGATTTTATTAAATTATTTGTTAGCAAACTTTGTTATAATTTATCGACGAAAAATTTCAAAAATTATCCTCTAATAATTTTAAGGACTTAGGTACGGAAGAGGTACTAACATTCAATTAAATAGCGACAAAAATAATAGAAAAAGTCTTGCCTCACTTTTTATGTGACTCTTGCGAGATTTCTTTAAGCTTTGAAGTACGGGACTAAAGCAGAATACATCAGAGAGTCCTTGTAATCACGCTTAGCTTTCACACGAAAAAAAAAAAAATTAAAAATTAAATTTCTAAGCGGAGGGGCAGAGGGGTTTCGATGAAATAAAATCAGATGAAGAGATAAGGATTTTTGAGTATCCTTAATAGGACCAAAAGCATACTGCGCTTCAAAAGTTGATTAAAAACGAAAGCATGGATCGCAATTGACCATCCATGCGAAAAACGCTTATGTGCGCTTGATATGCAAAATTAGGAAAATTGAAGGGAAAATCTAAAATCCAAGCAAAACTTAAGTGGCCGTGGCCAAGGCAGCCCTGTATTGCTGTGGTCAAAATTAAGTAAACCAAACACGACGGGAACCAAAGAGGGACGGATGGAAAAACTCCATTCACATCTGACGCATAACCTAATTTTGACACACAAAGTCCTTTGGATTAGAAGAACTCACGCTACTTACGTTACTGTTAATGCGTGTTAGTAGATCGTAGCTCATAAAAGGCTTCTTCAGTTATTTAATCTTAAGCCGCTTGAATGAAGGTTTTGTTTAAGACACAAGCAAGTAACAGTTAGGAAAAGTCGTTAATAAACGATTTCTTCAGAGATTAGTTGCGTTAGCATTGAAAAGTTGAATCTGCCTGCAACACTTGCCTCCCTTCTCCCAATAACCAAACAAAAGGAAATATATTGAGCCTTTAACATCAATATGTTAACTGAATGTACACATACATACATACATACATACATACATATATAGGCTGCGGAAACACCTTGACTTTGAAAAAGATAAAATAATAAAATTTTAATCTTTTTGTTATCAATAAATTTTTAAGACTTACAGAGCACACACAGTATATATATATCGCACTGGTATGCGCTCGTATTGAACGTGAAAAGAGTACAAATGAATGAAAATTTATGTTACTTATACGACCGCAATTACACGCATCTGCCAGAGCAATCAAATCGTGCAAGCACATAGTAGTACACAATGGAAATCGAAAACGAGTACACACACACACACACACACACACACACACGCGAACACAATTCTTCAATGAAGAAACAGAAGCAAGCAACTTACGAGAGTACACAGAGCGAATGACTCTCAATTTCATACAATTTCATACTTTTTCTGCTTCGTTTCGTTCAATCTTGGGAGGGTTATGTCTGTCATTTCAATTGACCGCATATAGCCTGTTCCGCCAATAAAATAGACACCGCCAAGTAACAACAAGTGTCTGTGTGCGCTAGCAGGTGTTTATATGTTTATCATAGTTTGCTGTTGTTGTTCGAAATGGTAATGATTGATTTTAAGACACTGCTTTTGGTTGGGCCAAGTATAAAAATCGTGGGCAATAGAAATTTAATAATTATTCGCAATTGTTTATTCATTCAGGCCAGTACACGATTGGGCAGTAAAAGTAACGTGTCTAGTGTTACAGGATTTTTACGTACACACTTGCACACTAAGGCACACTTAAATAGAGAAAATGTCTGCATATAAATTTATGATCCTCGGGGCTCTTTTGAGTCTGCAACTGGTCACAGCCTTGACGAGCGCGGTAAATATTAAAGATATTATCGATGAAGAGCATGAGAAATGTGAGAGCGGTAGCGATGATATGGCTTGCGTTAAAGTGAGAGCCATGAAATTTATAGACACAGTAATCAGCAAAGATAATTATAAGGTGAGAAAACACCCACACATACACACACACACACACACACACACACACACACACACACACAGTTTTACATTACATTACAATGGCGTGCAACAACTAATACAATTTTCTTCTTTAATTACGTTTACAGATCTCTGATATAGCCGTGCAATCGAATGGTTATCAAACTTCGGCCGAGAGTTCACGTTCAGAAAAAAATGATTTCTTCGATATCGTTGAGCAGTACTTACAAGGTCACGATATTACCATGGACTTGCCTTTGGCAGAAGCTAAAGTGACGGTCTCGTCCCGTAACTTGGCACAAGATGAATTAAACTTTACTGTCAATTTTGCGGGCGATAGTGATGTTGTCGAAGGCAAGGGTAAGAAGGGAAACTTCTTCAAGAAGGGTGTGTTACCATCTCATTTGTACAATGGAGGCAATGGCTTTAATAAATGCTTTATTGTTTCATTCATTTGATCTTTAAGGCAAGAAGAAGCGTTTGCGCAAACTAGCCATGCCCATTATGGTATTGATTTTGCTGAAGGCGATCACCGTTATACCCATGGCTATTGGTATTTTGAAGATTAAGGCTTTAAATGCCTTAGGCTTGGGCTTCTTGTCGTTTATTGTCTCGGTTGGTTTGGCCATTTTCCAATTATGCAAAAAGGTAAGAAAAACTAAAATTCCTATATACTTTTAGGCGACTGTCTCATGTTAAATGAAAGTGGGAAAGAGAGAGAGAGAGAGAGAGAGAGATGGAATGAAACGAAGCTGTAAAAGATAGTAAAAAAAAAAATTGTACAAATTATGAAAGCTTACACCAAAGTAGTACGCGAACACTGTTACCAAAAACTAACAAACCAAAAATTTAATATAAATTTATGAAAAATAAAAAGTAAAAAGTATTACAAACAATTGATAGGTAAACAAATGAAGAAGAAAACCAAGGTAAGGAAATGCATTAAACTTATGTTATGTTATAACTGCTAACCAAGGCATGTAACTAAACTTTTCTAATTATTATTATTATTATTATTATTATTATTATTATTATTATTTATTCCTTAACACAGAAACAATATTTGGCTTTCATAATTAGCTCTCATCTCCCTTCCCTCTACTCCTACACATGTTTATTGAACAATGGAAATGTCTGACCATCCTGTCTTATTACTATCATTAAAGCAAAAAAAAAATTTTTCTTTTTTTTTTTTTCATCTTTAGATTGCCAGCTCAGAACATCACACAGCGCACATAACGGCTCACGGTCCTTGGGATGGACGTTCCCTTAATCCTAATTTACAATTACAGCAATACGAAATCATACCTGCCGCCCACAACTTGGCCTACAATGCTTATATTTAATAAATACAAAAACAAACAAATGTCGTCTACAATAAAGTTTACACACACACACATACACATATAGCAAATCTGATAAGCTTAGTGTTAGTAGATTAAATAGGCTTACATTACGTAACAACAAAGTACCTACAAATCCCAAATATTCCGAATACAACAAGGTCTAGGCGTAGAGTGCTATAAATAATTCCAAAGAGTCCAGACAAGAAAATAATGCAATTATTACTCAGTTTATTTATTTAAATTTAACTTAGGAAATTCACTTTATTTATCTACTTATTTATTTATGTATTTATTTATTTATTTATTGAGGTTTTTTTTTTTTTTTTTTTTTTTTTTTTTTTTTTTTTGTCAAAAAAAAATAAGAAAAGTCTTTTAAGGATTATCGAGAGATTAAATTAATGGGAAAATAAAAAAAAATGAAATTATTATTGAAATTCAATTTCCAACACGAATAAGGATACGAAAAAAATCTTTTATGTGTAATATTGTAGTGTTGAAAGTAAATACATACATAAATTGTAATGAGAACATTAAAGCGTTGGTTTTTATAAAGCGCTTTATGCGCGAATTGTCTGTACGCCGTTCAAATATATCATCAGTTGAGTTTCGATTTCATATGATTGATTGTGTTTTTCGCGGTTCGTGAAATCGTAGTGCAACTAACACCTCGTCGGTCAAAAATATCGGAAACACCGATATATTGCTGAAATCACTATAAGTTACGTCTTTCAGGCAAACCGTCAATCACTCCCTGACTTTTATACACGTATGGTGTATACATGTTTGTGAGGACGTTTGTGACGCCCCCAAAGGGCTTGACATAAATTCAGCTCCTATCAGTTTGTCTGTCCATGCTATCTTGTGTTCAAGCTTCAAATTTTCAATACTTTTTGATGAAAATTCGTTCATAACAATAATCGGACATGTAAGTCTATTTTTAGATACCAATCCCCCCCATATAGGGGTTCTAATGAAAAATAGGGTTCTATATGCCAAAGAGACCCAACTTTCAATATTCAATAATGAAAATGAAGTCTTCAGTAAACCACACAAAGACAATTAGTGAATAGATCAATACTTTAGAGCGCATCATATATATAGGGGCTCTCATGAAAGCGAGTCCTTCTACGGCGCCAAGGCCTAATTAATGGCACGTTATGACGAATGAAAATTATGCATTTATATAACAATAATGCATCATTTTTGGTGGAGTAAGGTATCCAATGGTCGATCTTGCCCGACTATAGCATTCTTACTTGTTTTTTTTATTGTTTTTGTCTTGAGAAAATCATATTATCGTAGAAAATATTATTGTCATTAATTTTCATTAATTGCTCAAACGATTTTCTTTTGGAAATTCTTGTCAATATTAACAGAGCCTGGCAAAAAGGTTCTGATCAGACGAGTGTTAGTCATCACATCAATATTAAGTATTCCGAATTTTATTGGTAATAGTAACAAAGCTCGTTAAGAAGCATTCATCATTTTCATGACCACCATTTTTCGTCTGCTTTGAGAATAGTATTAAATATATCGTCCAAGAACTCTTGCAAAAAACTTTCCAATTCCAAAAATGATTTTGTATTGCACGGTAGTGAATATAAACATTGCAAGATTAAATTAATTGAATCTCCATTTAAAAAAAGAATCAAATCTATGGGAAGACTACCACTCTGCAAATGTGTTCATACTACTGTTAGGTTATTGCGTTCGATGAAATGACCTCAACTCCCCAAAGCTAATCAGACGACCAAAACATTTTATTCATAATAATCGGTAAAAAGTAATAAAAAATAGTTAATGTAAAGTTTAGTCGATCACTGTTTAAAAAAGAAAAACAAAAAATATATGTTTTTCTCTCACTTTCTTTCACTGATAGATGATAATTAATATGACGAAAGGCCTGAATTGATTGCGTTTGTCGTTCGTATCGTACGTATTCATATGTCATATAAATTGCATAAGTTTTGTACGTTTCAATAAAAGACGAATCGTTGCTTGGGCTCAATTGCAAACAGCCTTGAAATTGCTCTCGCTATTCCAATTTCCGTGAATTATTTCACTTTTACGTGCACATCGTCCATTTGACACTTTTTCAGCTGTCGGTTTGTGTAACCAGTAGACCCTATACGAGGACTTTGACTGATTCTGTTCAAATAACAGGGAAATCTTTTAATTAAATGCACGTTGAAATAACTGAATGAATGTAAAAGAGGGCCAAATACACTTAAACATGAAGGGGCCGATGAGGAGTGTTTGAGGAAACACTAAATATTTATGAGATTATTGGCAGGTAATTAAGGCAAAGCATGTCGATCAATAAACGAAAATTTCAATTACGTCATTTTTAAAAAGGTTCGTGAAAGTTATTCGGTATAAATGTGTGTTAAAATAAAAAGCCGGTTATTCGTTACGCAATTTACGCATTCATGCAAGTGCGTGCAAAGGGTGTCCAGAAACATACTTTACTCCCCTCTAACAAGGAAAATTTTTTTTAATAGCAATATAAAGCGATCTAGGTTTTTGAGTTGCATGGAATATTTCTTAAGTGGCGAGTCCACGGACTCATAATAATTGGAAAGAACGGCAGAAAATTTCAAAAGAGTCCTCTAAAGCTATCTGTTTCCAATAGAGTTTACATTCATTTCGCATGGCGCTGTCGCTGTTAAATTCCTCTTGACCACTGTGTTGACAGATACTAACCGAACCGAACTCGGACTTCAAGCCAACTATGGGTGCAATACTAGGATTTTTTATGAAAAGGTAGCTCTCTAGATGTTATCAGCGACCTTTAACAGGCGTTTGATATTTGGCATACACGCGCCCCATGCATTGACTTTACACTCTTTTTTGTGACAGATCAGAGAGGCCCACTGAGAAGTATCGGTACTTTTAGATCACATGATTTCTTCGGTAACTGTAAAATAACGGATATATTACATTTTTTCTCGCCGAGTAATGGTATCTTTCGGTTGACAGAATAAAACCATGCCCCGCTTTTTGTTTGAAATCATGTCGCTATATANTTGAGAAAATCATATTATCGTAGAAAATATTATTGTCATTAATTTTCATTAATTGCTCAAACGATTTTCTTTTGGAAATTCTTGTCAATATTAACAGAGCCTGGCAAAAAGGTTCTGATCAGACGAGTGTTAGTCATCACATCAATATTAAGTATTCCGAATTTTATTGGTAATAGTAACAAAGCTCGTTAAGAAGCATTCATCATTTTCATGACCACCATTTTTCGTCTGCTTTGAGAATAGTATTAAATATATCGTCCAAGAACTCTTGCAAAAAACTTTCCAATTCCAAAAATGATTTTGTATTGCACGGTAGTGAATATAAACATTGCAAGATTAAATTAATTGAATCTCCATTTAAAAAAAGAATCAAATCTATGGGAAGACTACCACTCTGCAAATGTGTTCATACTACTGTTAGGTTATTGCGTTCGATGAAATGACCTCAACTCCCCAAAGCTAATCAGACGACCAAAACATTTTATTCATAATAATCGGTAAAAAGTAATAAAAAATAGTTAATGTAAAGTTTAGTCGATCACTGTTTAAAAAAGAAAAACAAAAAATATATGTTTTTCTCTCACTTTCTTTCACTGATAGATGATAATTAATATGACGAAAGGCCTGAATTGATTGCGTTTGTCGTTCGTATCGTACGTATTCATATGTCATATAAATTGCATAAGTTTTGTACGTTTCAATAAAAGACGAATCGTTGCTTGGGCTCAATTGCAAACAGCCTTGAAATTGCTCTCGCTATTCCAATTTCCGTGAATTATTTCACTTTTACGTGCACATCGTCCATTTGACACTTTTTCAGCTGTCGGTTTGTGTAACCAGTAGACCCTATACGAGGACTTTGACTGATTCTGTTCAAATAACAGGGAAATCTTTTAATTAAATGCACGTTGAAATAACTGAATGAATGTAAAAGAGGGCCAAATACACTTAAACATGAAGGGGCCGATGAGGAGTGTTTGAGGAAACACTAAATATTTATGAGATTATTGGCAGGTAATTAAGGCAAAGCATGTCGATCAATAAACGAAAATTTCAATTACGTCATTTTTAAAAAGGTTCGTGAAAGTTATTCGGTATAAATGTGTGTTAAAATAAAAAGCCGGTTATTCGTTACGCAATTTACGCATTCATGCAAGTGCGTGCAAAGGGTGTCCAGAAACATACTTTACTCCCCTCTAACAAGGAAAATTTTTTTTAATAGCAATATAAAGCGATCTAGGTTTTTGAGTTGCATGGAATATTTCTTAAGTGGCGAGTCCACGGACTCATAATAATTGGAAAGAACGGCAGAAAATTTCAAAAGAGTCCTCTAAAGCTATCTGTTTCCAATAGAGTTTACATTCATTTCGCATGGCGCTGTCGCTGTTAAATTCCTCTTGACCACTGTGTTGACAGATACTAACCGAACCGAACTCGGACTTCAAGCCAACTATGGGTGCAATACTAGGATTTTTTATGAAAAGGTAGCTCTCTAGATGTTATCAGCGACCTTTAACAGGCGTTTGATATTTGGCATACACGCGCCCCATGCATTGACTTTACACTCTTTTTTGTGACAGATCAGAGAGGCCCACTGAGAAGTATCGGTACTTTTAGATCACATGATTTCTTCGGTAACTGTAAAATAACGGATATATTACATTTTTTCTCGCCGAGTAATGGTATCTTTCGGTTGACAGAATACAACGATGCCCCGCTTTTTGTTTGAAATCATGTCGCTATATAAACTTAAAACGCCAAAGCATTTCGAGACACCCATTATGCGTTTATACATTTTTTGATTTTTTATATTTGTCATGATTTAATGGTTTAGCATAATTAATCTCAACTTTTGGGTCTAATTCAGGAAAGAATTTCTGTAGGAAAAGCAGTAAAATGTGTAGATAAGATTCAAAACCATTTCAGCGATACTCGTTTAATTGAAATCTAAATTATTCCATATACGGACACATAGAAGAGATCATGTGCGGAAACGTAAATTGTTTTAAGCAAATTAAAGGGTTTTTGTCTCCCAAAGGCATGCCGTGAAAGGCTTGAACAAATACCGATGAGTTGCTTCATTTTTTCTTTTTTTTTTTTTTTATCTCATTTTGTTGTCGACAAATACACTTCCAACAACTACAATCCCGGATAGCACCCTTAAAAGCAGGAAAGGATAGGAGATACCAAACAAACGCAGCCGTGTTCATGTTACGTCGAACCTTAAATGAATTCCGCTTTCTGAAACGTGCTGGCTTTCCCTAACTTGTACGGGTGTCGAGAAAGAGCTCAATCTTCCTGCTTGTGTATTGACGCGGATTTTACTCCCCAGTCAATTCATCTTTAAAGTCGTACAACCAACACGGAATTCGGCAGACAAACTTCTTACTTCCCGATCGTTTATTACTCGTTTGTCGTATACACAGCTTATTTGTCAGTTGTCAGTTGTTTAGCACTATTGCCTTCTGTGAGTTCCTAAAGTATCGCAGGACGAGTAGGCACTTTTTCATTCCATCGCAACAGCTTAATAAAATGTGCACCGCACACGTGCAGAGCTATTGCCAGAAGACTAACTGGACTCTTATCAATAAAGTGAGAGCAACAACCCCGTTCGCCCCGGTAAATTATAGTTACACTCTAGCTAACTGGTTCGAAAATCGAGCTAACAGTTTACGATATATTGAAAGCTTTGTCAAACAATAATTTACTTCTATAAGAATGCGACGAATACTAAGAAAAGAAAGTCGTTTGCGAATACGAAATATTTCCTATTCTTCATTACGCATCGTTCGTTAGACTGAATAAAATATAAAAGACTATCACTCGTTGTAAGTTCGTATAGAACGAACAGGCTTAACAGCATTTCCGGATATAATAAACAGCTGCAAGACATTTTGAGGTATCGAGCTCTTAACCTGTTACGTGTAAAATTAATTCATCTAAAGAAACCAGAAGTATTTCTATGGAAGAATCACGTACGACATATGGGGAGAAACCATCTTAAGGATGAGCTTTGAGGTTCGCACTCGCTCGCTTGCTACTCTAGTCTCTGACAATTCTATAATTAGTCGTTCCCATTATATTTGCTTATCTACTTATTGTTATATATTGCGTACCCTTTAATTGTTCGGAAAGTCATTTCGTTTTTGCCCATGACTGGGTTCACTTGTATTTTCTCACAAGCAAGTTGGCACTTGAGCGGCATTTTCATTACATATTTTAACAGCTAATACAACAAGACATGTTTTTAAGCAGATTTGTTTGATTCCCCAGAATAGCTTTTGTTTAATACCGTATCAGACAGGTATGGGAAGTCGAAAGTGAAAAAATATTTAAGCAAGAAACAAATTATTGAACGTGGATGAAGAAGATGATGTATCGACAGAAGACCACTGCCCAAACTAGTCTACAACATTTCGTTTCGACAATTTTCATATTGGGGATGTACCGCAATCTAGGAGGCCAGTTGACGAATAACAATCCGCAAGATCGCTGAGAGTTTGCGTTTATCAAATTCGAACGTTCATAAGAACACATTTATCCACTATAAGAAAATCGTCAGCGCATTTTGCCCAAAAAGAGTGACAGTGACTTTCCGAACAACCTAATAGTTATACCATTTTATATCCTCTCAATTTGCGAGGGACGGACGTTGCTTCTTCTGATTCAAGCCGAATATGTTCGATGAATGATTGTCAGAGGGGAGGTGCTTTTCGCTCAGGCTCATGGGAACAACACCAAGCGAACTTATATTCTGCTCAAAGAAATGGATAATTAATAGGTAGCGCCGAGCCCAGCTTTGACTAAAATATATCGTGAAATTTCTTTATAATATTAGCAGAAACTTATTCCCATTCGCAGCAATTGATCAATGATACTAAGATGCTTCCTAATAAAAATATGGACATCTGTCTAGTTCTCTATTCACATTCTTTTCGTGTCATTTCCAATTCACTTTCAAACTAAAAAAAAAAAAAAAAAATATTAATTTTTATAACCTCTTTGCCTATATACCATATATGTAATTATTGTGTCAGTCACACTATCAAGCAAATACAATAATACGTAAATTTATTGCAGCCGAAAGTACGCATCGCAGAAGCTACAACATTGTCTCACATTCATAATTGAGTTTATATTCGATTCATTAAATGTTTATACCATCAGTACATACAATATCGAACCGAAATCACATGAAGTGTGCATATATATATATATATATGTATAGTGGTGATCATCAATCACATACCAAAAACACATTATGCAATCTATAGACTTCTATATACGATATAGATATATGTGCAATGGATGGATTTTGTTTATCTAAGAATCGCGCGGAGTTAAACTTATCTGTTGCTTACAGGGGAGCAAACAAAAAACATTGATTCGAGTTGAATATGAATGAATATAAAATAAATGTCAACAATAAGTATAAGTAAATATTGTATTATTGTATGTGTATGTGTTCGGAAGTTCCGAAATGCAAGAAGAAGAATGCAACAAGAGTATCGAATTTCCTTACTATTTGAGAATAGGGTGTTTGCAAGTTTGCAATGCGCAGACAATAATTAAATGCGTTTTCAAAAACCACGTACTACGACGTTGTGGAATTCGTAAAAGGTAAATGTCAAGAATGAAATTAAAATAGACACATAACGGCTCGAACTAATGAAAGTTTTCATTTAACTATAAAGAATTTCAACTTTACAGTGCTTTCGAAGAGAGCGAAAACACATTCATTCGTCGTATATGCATGTAATACAATAATAAAACATTTATATATTTATATATATATATATATATATATGTATATGTATATAGGCGGTGGAAGCATATTCAATATGAATTACGACATGCAAAGTTAAAGGAAAGCAGGAAACATGAGCAGAAGCGCAAGGCGCACGGTTGACAATCACGGCGCAGAAGAAAGTTATTCGCGCGACTCAGATGGGGAGCGGACGAGGAGGAGGATCGAGGGGTAAGTGAAGATTAAATTAATTATTCCTTTATAATATTATAATACATTTCAAACTTGGCTCTTGTTGTCTTCAAAATTATAGTTTCATTTTTCTTTCCTGGGTCTTACGTACATGTACGTACGTACGTACGTACGTATGCAATGTAATTCAAATTGCTTTCAAGTAGATCTTCGCCTATCGATATTTGGTGCAGAAGCAACGTAAAAATTTGACTTTTGAATATCAATTAGTTGACTATATCATCGGCCACCGATTATGGCTATATGAAGCGAGTTAGCGGCTTACAACTAATCAACCAAAAGAAAATAAATAAAACTTGCAGCTCTTACTTATTCACTTACTTACTATGACTCTCTAAAAAAAAAAGCAAAAAGAAATACAGGGGTAAGGAAAATAGTTAAAACAACGCGTTTGGCAAAGTGGGTGAACAGCCATGACAGTAAACAAATGAGCGTAGAAAGCTTAGCCGAAGCGCAAGCATTCAAATAACAAAACCAAAAAATCAATCAAACCATAAATATTGGGCGAAATGAATTAAGTCTTGGTTACTTATCATTGACCAAAAATACAAAAATACTTTTGTTGTTCCCACTAAAAAAAGAAGAAAAAAAAGAAAAAAAACAAAATAAACGACGGATTTCGTCAGTTTTCCGTGCTGGTTTTAACTTTTGGTTTTCTTACGCGACTGCAATGCTCTCTCTCTCTCGTCATACGCGAAGCATAAGGCAGCACAGCGGGCCAAATTGTCGTCCGTATGTCTTCTCATTGTTAAGGGAGCGGCAGTATAAAATTACGAGTACTTGCTGAAAGTAATATCATTGTTTTCACTTCAATTACATAGTGAACACCATCATTATTAAGCATATACCACTGGCTCACCGATAGATAGATTGGCAAAGACAAAGCAAAAGTGCGCAGTGTTTCGAGTCCCGAAAACTAAAATGAATTACAGTTTCAAGTCCTTCATTGCAATCATTGGTGGTTGCCTGCTACTAGCCGTAGCTTTGCCGCTGAATGCCGCTGCCATAGATAATGCCATAGTTGAGCCGCGAATATACAGTTCGGATGATTTGATTTCGACCATCGTAGATAAATGCTTCACTGCTGACGGCATGCACTGCATAAAGGAGAAAGTTTTAACCTATTTGGATACAGTTTCGGGCATCGAAGAGCAAATTAGTGGTCGTGCCTTCGACGATGATGTAATCGATAAAGTGATAGTCGACCGGGTGGCGCGCATATTGAATACGAATGAAATACGCGTTCAATTACCTGAAACTGTTTTCGCCAATTCCGTGCTGTCCTATCGAGTGGATCGCGGTTTCGATTTGGAAATACCACAAAGTGAAGGTAATTAAATGGACGCAAATATATGTTGAATTAGTTGAAAAATTACGCAAATTTATCCTTTATTGCAGCGCGTCGGGACAAGAAAAAGGACAAACTCTTCTTGCCTTTGTTGTTATTGATGAAATTTAAATTGAAGGTTATCATGCCTATAATGATGTCTTTGATTGGACTCAAAGCTTTCAAGGCTTTGATTTTGTCGAAAATCGCCATAAAACTAGTCCTCGGATTCCTAATCTACAACTTGATACAGAAATTGGGCGGTATGAAGATGACTATGATGCCCATGCCACATCCGCCTGCAGCTGAATACGGTGTACCCAGTTCCACTGTTTCATCCTACGACCCCAGCAGTTGGGAACCGATGAACGGTGGTCCATACGCACGTTCTGATGCCCATTATATGGCATACAGTGCATATCAGCCCAGCAGTTCTTCCAACACTTATAGCAATACTTCTTAGAAAAACACAACAAAAAGAACAACGAACAAACCATATTTTAGAAATCCGACTCCTTTTCGCTTACCTCCTGCCTGCTACACAACAACACAAAAAGGACAATCACTAAGTGGTTTTGTATATATATAAAAAAACGGAAAAAGCCCAAAAATTCTTAATACATAACGAAAAATTTCCCAGGACATGATGCTAAAGGACTTGTTAATATACATAAATATTTATTTAGTTGATTTAAATTAATTTATTTTTAAAATATTTCTCTTAATTTACTCAAGTCTCTCCTTCTACTACGAGATCGATGCTATGATTTTATATTCTTCTTCCCTTTTTTCATATCTTCTTGCTTCGCTTTAATTTAATTCATTGCTTTTTGCCCTCGACACTTCTTCTACCCCTCTTCTCTTAGGATCTGTTTATCTTTATGTCTTTTTTTTTTTTCTTCTTTTAGAACAACGAACCAAAAAATTTGTTAAGATATTTATTGAAAATGTGCATTAGCTTAAAAAATAAAAAAAAAAAATAAAAAAAAAAAACAAACACAAAATGTGTTCTTAGAAATTAAAAAATAGAAAAATAGAAGTCTCCCGCTTTATTCAAAACTTTTAAGCACTCATTCAAAATAACTTAGTTCGGGAACAATTCATTTCAGATACGAAGCACGAGCGAGAGGGGATATGAAGACGTGAAACATTAATATGAAAAAAATAGGAATAGCCATGATTGCGTAAGCCATCGACTTGCCAACTGACTGTAATAGGTAACTACCTAACTAAGAACAATTAAGTCCAGTAAACGTGGAGAGATACTCCGTCGAGGACTCTCTAAACTATATGCAATCTTGATCGGCATAGGCTTCCGCATTGGCACAACTAAAGGCAGATCATTATTAAGGCTCTCACGGCAAGGTGTTGAACCACAAAATACAAATTTAAAGATGCAAATTATTGTGTATATCTAGTAATGGACTGATAATGGACATTAAGCGGGACTAAAAAATTTCAGCAAAAATTTTGCAAGTTTTACTGCAAGCTGTGTTCAGCTTGCGTTAAATGCGCAAAATGACTGCATTTGCAACGGAACTTCCACATGCAACGCGCGTTTTCCACTAACCACAAAATTATTGATGTCCAACTAAAACAACAAAAATTCGATTAGAGGAAAACCTTTACTATCGCTTATCCTTTTGTGATCTCTATTTGGTAAACCTGTTTCGCATTCTATGTAATAACGGAGTAGGACAACCCTGCATCCTGCCAACACGACCTTGTGTTTGCGCAAATTTTCAAGTTTTCGTCCTTGTTTCAGTCACTAGTGTATAACGTCGTTGTTCAATTCTGCAAGTCTGCAACTCTCCTTGTGCCAATAAATAGGTTTCGTATAAATCGTATTCTTCATCAAGTATCGAATGCTTCCTCTGGATTACTGTCTAAGATCAACGCGCCTAAAAGATGCATAGAGGAAGAGGAACGCCCGCTTATCAACAGGATTGAATACTCGAAGCAAGGTATCTTAAGGTGAGCAGAGACAACAGGTACCTTCTCTATTGGGCGCAGAACTCAAGGTACATTTTGTTTTTACATTAGCTTTCCATTATAAAATAATTTTATTGGGATCACATATGGTAATGGAATTGAACTCCTCGCGAATGCTTTTTTTTTCTTCGTTTCAGGTGCTTTACATTTACATCTAAATATTTACTAATATATCTACTTTCTACTTCCGTTGCGTGATCATGGTCCCGAACTCATTCTCTGCTTCTGTTTTTGGCCGAAGTTATGGTGAATAATGGGACTGAATTAACGCCTACTCAAGGGAAATATCAACTCAAAGTCGAATGCCAAGCAGCTGCAGATATACACTATATCCTGATAATGGCGGAGCTAGATGCTCCTAGCCGGGAGGACCAATCTTTAGATAAGTGGCTGCACTGGCTAACAGTCAATATAAGAAATAATCATTTAGAAAAGGAAGACGTCAAGGTTCATGCAGTTGTTTCCACTGCTATGTGTTTTTGTTGTACGGGCGCCCGAAATGGTTGCAATTCTTTAAGGAATATAACCCGTACAGAAGCATCGAAGGACATGCATACTGTTCCCCATGAAGTTTTATAAAAAAGTTGAAAAATTAATGACCAGAGCCAGAGCAGGGAATTTCTATAATGGCCAATACGATGACCACTTGTTGATGGTAATGAAAGATTTGGGCTTAGTTTAAGGGAGTGTCCTATGAAAATCAAAAGCAAAAATCACTTTCAATTTTAATTCAGGCAATTGTGTAGAGTAACGACCAAGTTAATAAAACATACGCCAGTCAGATAAATCCCAAAATTTATTCTTTTAATTGTCTATGCACAGTCGATACGTAATCACCACATTGAGCTTGGAAGAAATTTCCAGTCATTAATTGAGCCGTTTTACGCTTCTTAGCACATCTCGGCGCAGTTCCTCTGCCACTGTCCTTCGCTATCCGCTCCTCGACAAATTTCGCTTTCATCGACTGTTCGTACAGCAAAAATATGTAGAAATATATAACGGTGTAGACCGTTATCCTGCCAACTTTATCATCTTATATACCTTCAGCATAATTTGTCTAAAGAAGTATGACTTAGTTTAACATCGCAAAGTATTTCTTCCTTTTTTTTTTTGTCTAGTGGAAAGTTTCTGCCCGAGCTAAGATAAAAAAATATCAACGACAAATGGAATAAATCACAGAACATTTTTTCTATGGGGCCAACTCCATCTTAAACGTAAACTTGACTATTAAGAGACCTACATTTAGGAGAAGGCAATTTCATCCTTCGCAACTTGGCGGCAAACCATTGGTTGAGTGGATCCACAACAACTTTATGAGATGGGAAAATTGTATCAACTTCCTGATAAGTCGTCGTATGGTGAGACATTTGTACGCTACGTAATATTTCGGAAGATTTGTTGAAACGTGCCTTCCTTTTAAATGTGTTTTGCTCCTCTGACTTTTCAATCAGTGCGCGTATAACATGAAATCTTGATGTATTTTTCAAATCATAAATTCTGTTAAGTCGATATTTTTGTATCAAAGTTGATGCCTTATTCGATTACTTATCGATTATCGATTAGTTTTAAGCTGGTTTTCGATACAAATATTTAAGAGAGATTTAATTGTCAACTTTTTTTACTGCTTGTTCAGCTACTAAATCCAAAGTACGCAACAAAAACAAGTTCTTAGGTCGGAAAAGAACTTAAAAAAGATATTAACCTATAAAAAAAATTTATTCGTCATCCGCAAGCATCTACATTATGTTCTCTAACGGCAGGACTGTGCGCCTGTTTGCCATATTCGCGTTGTTTGGATTGTTTGTGTGCATTCAAGCTAAAGATGTCGAGAATGCGTTTAAAGAGCATAAAGTTGTGCCCGATGTTATAGATATAGCACCGCAGCAATTCCTTGACGTATGAAGTTCTCGAATTTTTAAAACAACTGTAAATTAGGCGTACCTTTTAATTCGCAGGTAACCTACGACCAGGACATAAAAGCTGAAAAAGGTGTGCAATTAACTCCTACTCAAGTAAAGAACGAACCGACGGTGATGTGGGCTGCTGATGAAGGTGCCTATTATACCTTAATAATGACTGACCCCGATGCTCCAAGTCGTGCTGAACCGAAATTTCGCGAATTCCGTCATTGGTTGGTAGCTAATATACCCGGCAATCAAGTGGAAAAGGGCGAAGTTATTGCGGGCTACGTAGGTTCTGGTCCTCCGAAAGGCAC
The DNA here is from genome assembly GCA_000688735.1 of Glossina austeni. Lineage (NCBI taxonomy): Eukaryota > Metazoa > Arthropoda > Insecta > Diptera > Glossinidae > Glossina > Glossina austeni. The sequence continues at coordinate 100,868 of KK502825.1, forward strand.
TGGTTTACATCGTTACGTGTTCCTATTGTATAAACAGCCCGGAAAAATAACATTCAATGAAAAGCACGTAGCTAACAACTCGCGTGAGGAGAGACCGAATTTTCGTGCAGCTGAATTTGCTCAGAAATACAACTTGGGTTCACCGATAGCTGGGAATTTCTTCCAAGCTGAATGGGACGAATACGTACCAACCGTTCACAAACAATTGTCAGGAGGCAATTAACTTAAAATCATTTACTTTTTATATCAGTCAAATCGGTTGACAAAAGAATAAAACTTTTATGCATTAATTTTTAATAATAAAAAAATAGAAAAACAATTCTCGGCATTAGCTTTGCTTTCAATATTAGAACTGCAGTAGTATCAAGTAGGAGTTGGCTTTTATTAATGGCAATGGCGTTGTGAAATCGTTTGTCACTTGTAGACCTTCGAAAACGAGGCCAAAGATATTCTAGTCATAAGTGTCGGACAATTCGGTCTTAAGGTAAGCACTACTGCAGCTAAGGCTTTATCTGCAACTTAACATTCATTATGTGTGCAGGGGGGTAGATGTGTAAATAGCAATATCTTTGTGGGAGCGCGACGTCTACGTCGTTTTACATACCACTACTTTGGTTGAAACACACCTATTACAGTATGTTTGCAGGTTATACTATCAATGAAGTACCTGCTAAACTTCAAGGCATTTTTCAAAAACAACTTAGCAGTTCTTCATTTGCTTAGCTTTTGAAGTCAAACTGCGAAGAAAAGCAATTTGTGTCTAGTCAATCACTTTTGGAATATTCTAAAGAACCAGATAATACATAATGGCCCTAAGTTTTAAATATTTAGGTTTTTTCATCCATTTAATTGCTTGCATATTTAGCTATGTTGAAGCCAAAGAACGACAAAATGCTAATGCGGAAGTAGAAAGAATATTCAAGAACTATAATATAATACCCGATGTTTTAGATGCTGCACCACCGAGGTTTCTCGAGGTAAAAAATATACGCAATGTCTTCACAACTTTAATATCAAGGCAAAATTCTATGCCAATACATTTCCAGATTTTTTTTGAACCAAATTTGATAGCTGGCAGAGGGGCTATATTGACGCCCACTCAAACGATACATCCGCCTGAAATTTTTTGGGAGGCTAAGCCAGGAGCATATTATACTCTCATGATGATTGACCCCGATGCTCCTAGCCGTTCTTCCCCGCGGTTCCGTAGTTACCAGCATTGGCTGGTCACTAACATACCTGGCGATCAAATAGAAAAAGGAGATATTGTCGTAGGTTATATCGGGGCCGTGCCACCTAAACACACTGGCTTACACCGTTATGTGTTACTTTTGTATAAACAACCGCATAAATTGATAAAAAAAGATACTTTTGTGCCTAGTAATTCCCGTAATGGCCGGTTTTATTTCAATGCATCTACATTTGCAAAAAAACATAACTTGGGCTTACCTATAGCTGCTAATTTCTTTCTGGCTGAATGGGACGAATATGTTCCGGTAGCTAACAAGCAATTGGAGGGCGGCCATTAAGACACTTTAACAAAAACTTTAGTAACTTTCAACTATTGTCCTCAATTTTAATAAACATTATTTTTGCTAACACTGGAGCGTTTCTTTTTAAAAATCGCATACAATTTAAAACAACTTGACGTTCGATTTCCACTATTGATTTACCCGCAATATTAACGAATCCTCGCGTAAAAACATTTTCGATATAAAACGACCTTTGGTTACCGGTTTCACTTTCTTTTTGCCTTTACCTATGCGCGTAGTCTCAGTCCACATCTCTAACATTTTCGTGTACCATACTACAGTGACGATCAAAAGCCTTAACCCGCCCAACCCACTTTTTTTTATTACGCCAATTTATTAAAACTTGTGTATTATTTTTCACCGAGTGCACTAAAGCAGAGAGCGGCCCCGTATTGAATTTTTAGTCTTCTTTTCGCGCCAATTCTTCCGGCGTCAGTGCAGATTTTGATTTTACCAATGCCCTGAAATTTAAACCGTTAAATATTCATAGCAAAATAATAATATACAAAGATGTGAAAATTGTAATTATAATCTTTCACTTACATTTTTTATTATTTTAGTGATGAAATTATAAAAAAAATAGCTGATAGCTGAAATGCTTTAGCAAACGTTTAGAAGTTTTCTCTCTTATAATTAGCGTACCTCTAACATTGCTTTTCACGTTGCCAATGTTACCATCCTTCAAGTTTGCATATGAGGACAGGACTGTTAGTGCGTACGACAGTATCCAGTTGGCAACTCTCTCTCTCTTATTGCAACGCCGAATAACATATTTTCTATGAAACAATTGGAGAAGCGATCAACTTTGGCAAAAATCTAATAATCTTTTTCCCACATGCCTACTAAATCTAGCTTAGCTTTATTAATGTATGTTTGATTGACTGATTTGCAAAAATAAAATACGAGTTCTAATTGTAAAGACATGACAAATTTCGAACTTCCTGCAAAAACCTCCATAAATGTATACAAAAAAAGCTCTAATATTCACTTCCTTTCCTTCCAACTAGTAACTCTACTCTACCGTGATTATCCAATAATTTCTATTTTGAAAATATTAAGCGATTGACACAAATGAAAATAAATTTCTCTTTTAAGTTAGGATTGACACAACTTTAAATTCTAATTCTTACGAAATCGTACTTTATTCACAAAAAAAAGTGGTGTGCTTAATTTCTTTAGATTTATGTTACTACTTAATTGGCAATAGTAACTTCCACTTCTACGCCAGGTTCAATATTAATTGAAGTAATTTTTTTAACTATCTCAGATGGAGAATGCAAGTCGATAATACGCTTATGAATCCGCATCTGTAAAGGAAAAAAAATGCAATTAGTGAAACGAAATGACATTGTAAGATTTGTAACACCGTTTGAGCCTTAAGAAAGTAGTATACTGATCTTTCAAAAGGACTATGATAGCGCGTTTAATGTAAGCAAAACTTCGATACTGGCTAAAGTTAATTAAAAAATAAACTTAAAACCGATATCAGCTCTGCTAGCTTCGTTATGATTAGTTACAGAAACAGTACCTGAAACCGATCCCAAGTTTTGGAACCTTCACCACAAGGTGTTTTACGAGTGGTAATGCGTAAAGTTTTCGTTGGCATGCGTACTGGTCCCTGAAATATAAAATGTTACATTAGAATATGCATTTATCGATGATCTGAAAATCATTTTGTCCGAATTAATTAGACCGCCACTTTTCATGTAGTAGAAAACGGCGATGCTATATGACCTATTTTCTCTGGCATTTTCGACACTAGGCTTAAACTCCGTAAATGGAAGAAAAACCTCCAGGTAAATAAATGCCTTGGACTTTGTTTTTAACTAACCTTCACACGCAAATTCTGATTCTTAGCGCCGTTGATTAAGTCACGGCATACGTTCTCCAGGGAGCGCACATTTCTTGAAGTCAAGGTAATGCGTATGCGGTGCACAGATGAGGAATCCGGCCCTTGGGGTTTTTCAATATCTTTAGCCGTAGCAGCCTAACAAATGAACACGTCATAAAAAGTGAGGTTAGTGTTTCAATGATCACAATGACTGAACAATTTAAGATTATAGTAGAAAAAAAAAGTTATATTTCATTTATTCTAATTATTTATATTTACCATATTAATGCAGATATCTGGTAGAGGTATTCAAATCCTTTATTTTGAGCAGCGCTGAACCAGACAGCTTCTACACACAGTTAATGACGAAATGGACGAGATTAGCGAGATTGCGTTAACATGTTGCCAAAGTAAAAAAAAAGATGCATAAAATAATATTTGATTTAACCTCAATAACTCGAATAAAGGAACTGTAAGTTGACTTATGGTAATACCGTAACACATGGCGCCACGAAGTGAGAAGCATTTCGCCGATGCGAAAATAACAAACCAGATAGGAACAAAATATTATACTCAGGTGACTGTCGAAGATCTTGTATACTTTTCGAAAATATATAGACTTTTTATGCAATTACCATTAAAATCATTCCGTGCCAATTACACTAAAGCGTTCATTATACCCTACAAGGCTATATTAAGTTTTTGAGTATGTTGAGAATCCAGAGAGAGTTGATGTATCAAAATCTCTGTGTTCAACTCGCAGATAGGTTAAAAATTATGAAGAATTTCGATATATTTTGACGTGGTTGGGCGTATTGGCACACTATCATGTTTTCACTTGCTTTTAATACATTTTGCACAGTCCTTTCAAGTTTAGCTGGAACTAGGAGTACGAGAAACTGTACTTTCTGCCTCCGATTTCTTATTTTCGCACCGATATTTCGTTTGACACTAGTTACTACGAAGGGACATATTGGGAAACTCACATCATGCGGTGATGGAAGACAAATTAGATTGAAAAGGTTAGAAGCTATTAATTGGTACGATTCATTCAATTGGTACGAATCAATTTCGACTATTGGTTTTGTAGCGTGCACATAAACAAAAATAACACAACAAGTGTAAATTTTAAGATTTTTTAATTGAGCTGGTATCAATAAATTGAAAAACAGTGTCAAAGCAAACGAAAAATGTCCGAAAAAGAACGGAAGTCCAAAAATCTCCAATCCAATTTGCCATTTTCGCGACAATGCGCCCATTGGGTAACTCGTAAGAAGCGATTTTGCAAAATGACCGTTGGCAAGAATAAGGAATATTGCGGTGAGCATGAACCGGCTGCTGGGACATCCCATGGAGGCGAGGGGCAAATTGCAGATGAAGGAGAAAGAATATGTTGCCCTTTAGATAACAAGCATACGATATATAAAAAGAATCTACGAAAACATTTAATAATCTGCAACGCTCGTCCCAAACGAGAAATGCCACCGTATATAGTCAAAAATTTTAATGCGGGCGAGGCATGCGACGACAAACATTGCGAAATTTTGCCAGAGTTACGTTTAACTAATCTCAGCAATGAAGATTTCTTTGGCGTAGTAGAAAAAGTTCGTGATATATATACGAAATGTATAGGCAATAACATTTCTTTCTTGGCACTCAATCACGAAAGTTTGGAACAGGAATTAACCAAACAAGAGTATGGCAAAGAATCTCGTAAACATTTGTCGCAGACCTCTGCATTATTAGGTATTTTGAGTGCTGAACAGCTTATAGGCGATTCAGTGTGCTTTGTGGAATTCGGTGCTGGTAAGGGACAATTGGCCTATTACTTAGCCACGCTATTGGAGAAGAAAGAGAATTCACAAGTGATACTAGTGGACCGGATGTCGTTACGTCACAAAAAGGACAACAAAATTAAAGACCGCTCCTTAATAACGCGTATTCGGTGTGATATAGCTGACCTTGATATAGAAAAGTTGCCTTCCATTCGGCCAGATCAGCATGTTGTGGCAATTTCCAAACATTTGTGTGGTGCAGCCACAGATCTTACTCTACGGTGTGTAACACAAACAAAGCTGAAACATGTAAATTTTGTACTCATTGCCCTCTGTTGTCATCATCGTTGCGATTGGGGTTCCTTCGTGGGTAAAGAATTCTTTCAAGAACATCATCTTTCTCCGAGAGATTTTTTAATTATTACCAAGATGGCTAGCTGGGCTATCTGCGGTACAGGTATGAGTCGCGAGCGTCGACTAGCGATACAAAAGCAAGACATACCACCTCCAGAGGTTAGTGACAATAATCAACGTTTATGTTTAGCTGAAAGAGAAACGGTTGGGTTTATGTGCAAACGGTTATTGGACTATGCTCGCCTGAAGTTTTTGCAGTTGCACGGCTATGATGAAGTTTCATTGAAATACTATATCCCTAAGAATGTAACTTTAGAAAATATTGTGTTATTAGCTAAAAGAGAAAAGGTTTTATAACCACTTGTAATAATTTCCCTTTCATAGGCAATAAACAGTATACTAAAGTAAGTAAGCCAAGATAAACCACATTTATAAAAATATATATATATATATATATGTATATATATATATATCTATATACGAGATAAACTCAGATAAAATAAACACAAATGACTCTATCATTGATCACGATCCCCAGATTTCTTTCCATTAAGCCGGTTTTACGGTTTGAGTAACGTTGACGTGACACTGCATTGGCACCGTCGCAGCTTTTTGTTTTTTGACTACCAAGCCTACCAAGACTACCAAGACCATCGAATTTTGTGCAATTGCTATTATCAACTATTACCTTCGTCGTTGGTGATATCGCATTATCTCTGCCGCAGCTGGTTGTTGAGGTTTTCAAGTCTTGAGGAATTTGTAAATTAATCACCATAGCGGAACGCGGAAACTCACGCCCTAATTGGTGTACGAATATTGTCGCACTTTGTCTGCCATTTCACTTCCAAAATTCTTCTTTCCTCCCTCCGAGAATAAAACATAATAATAATTAGGCATATATTCTCTAATGAGAAGTGGAAAATGTACCTTGAATTTCTTGATCACAGTTTGGTTGACAAATTGTATTCTTGATTAAACTGTCATTTTTGCAAACCTCGTTAGAAGATAATTTGAAGCCTTTCACCTGCAATGATGTCGCAATGTTTTGATTTTGGTGATCGGCACGGTTCTTTTTTTCATATCTTTGTTTTTTTTTTTTTGCACATTCCGTCATTTCCAGGATTTTCACTTTATACTATTTGACATGGGTTTCGGTTTAAAACCCCATCGTCCCCGTATACCAGGTTTCCTGCAGAAATATGTGTAATAATTAATAATGACATTTTTTTTTTTTTTTTTGGTTGTTCAGTGGAGATGGACTAAGCCAATAAATCGTAATGGCATACTCTTGCTTTTTTCACATGCTATCATCTTTTTAAATTTCTCATCATCGCCTCTACTGGCATCTTTTATAATGGCATCCACTAACTCCTCCGTATTGTATATGTTTTTTGAAAAAAATTCCAAACATGTTGGTAATTCCTTGTCCGGACATCTCGAAGTTCTGGAGTGATTGTTACAAAGCAAAACAACTTATGCTATAACTTTTATTAGACATATTCGTACTTATTTGCATCCTTTGAATCTATTCGACTATGGCCAAAAACACTGGGACAAATTTCGAACAGTATTCTTTAACAGCCGCTACAATCACAAAAAATAAATAACAAATAAATAAAATAAAGAAACGCAGTTAACACGGGAGTGTCATACAAATTTTTAAAGCCTTTTTTGTTAAAAACGCAACACTGATTTGTTTATTGCAGATGTTTTCATAAAAGAAAAATTTAATTATTTTAAACAAATATGAGTAATTTTTAAATGCAATATTTTTATCTGAGTTTCTTAATACTCTCTTATATCCTCTTATAAGTTACTGCTTTTAATCCGCAGCCTCCTACTACTTTAAAAAAATTTCAACCAATTGCTGTGAGCAACAGGGCGAAGAAGAAGCGGTTTTGTGTATTGATAACTAATTGCAATTATTTGTTAATTCCTTCTTCAATTCTTTAATAGAGATTTAGATTTCCATGTTTTATTGAATTGAATGCGTGCAAAGTACAGCCAAAAATGTCGAATCCATTTGATAATCAAGAACAATTAATCACTAATACGTACGATGTTTTGAAACGCACTTCAGACAGCATTCAACGTTCTAATATAATTGCTTATGAATCGGAGCAAGTTGGTACCGAGGTAAAAAATGTTCTTAACAAACAATGAAAACACCTTTCTATACTACATTCGATCCTCTCCTATATTTTATCTTGTAGGTTCTTTCAGAATTAGGAGAACAACGTGAATCGCTTTTACGTTCAACCAGACGTCTTCAACATGCCGATAGTGATTTATCGCAATCTCGGAAAATCATACGCAAATTAAATCGTGAAGTTTGCTATAATAAAATTATACTTTCTTCAATAATTTTCTTCGAATTAATCATATTAATTGGTTTAATTGTGATAAAATTCATTAAATTCTGATAAGACGGATTTTTTGTTATATCAAAAATTTCATTTTTATACGCGTTAAAAGTTGTATTCATGAAATATAAAACCAAACCTTCTTCGAAAGCATAAGTTATGCAAAAAAAAAAAAAAAACTGCTTGTGTACTTTTCAAATAATGGGTATAAAAATGTGCATTCGCTTGATAAATCAAAGTTCGCAGAAACATTGCAATTTTACTCCAATTCGCACAGTTTTTGATATCAATTTTTCTCTAAATTTTTGGGGTGTTTCGCATAGCACTCCTGGCTGCATATGTTTTAAAATTAAAAAAAAAAAAATTTAATTTGAAAATGTCTACTTAAATTAAAATAATAAAAGTAAATGTTTTATCAAAAATATAAAAGAGGGAAGTTAGTCGACAGGCGTATATCACTGCACTGTTAAAAATCAATTTTGGCGAGCCATCGTTAATGAGGACCAACATACCAGGCTTGACTACATTGATAATGTTAGGATAGTCGACATAAATGCACTCCATGTTGACCTTATCCGTTGTCGTTTATTTTTATTTCTGCTTCAAGATTAGGATTTGCTTCCGGAAAATCAGCTCGTAAAAAGTTCAAGATGCTCATATCCCCGCCAAAATCAATATATTCTTATTTTGTTTTAATTTTTTTTTTTTTAGTTTAATAACATAAGAAATCTTTCCGTGAAAATAAACAAAAGTTTATTGGGAATACGAGCATAAGAAGATATTTTAGTTCATAAAATCTAATATATCTTTGATAAGAGATGATTTTGTTTGGATAAACTTTTTCAACAATCATAAATAAATAAACAAATAGCAGTTTAATTTTTATTGAGAACATTGTAATAGTTTAACAACATAGTGTTCGGAGCTTCCATCAAATTTCTTTAAAGTATCTCAAGTACATAAAATTTTCATGATTTCATATCAAAAAATAAATGATCAATTCAAAATTCTTTTGTACGATTTATACGTATGCGCTCATACTTGTTTAAAACATACGAATATCATTAGCGTTCTAATTGCATTAAAAGAGTGTACAATGGTGCAAGGAGTAAAGTGGAATTCTTAAATGCTAACATTAAAATCTGCGTTTCTTCTGTCATTTTAGAAATGAATGTAGTAATTAAAAGATAAAATTATTATATTTGGTCACGTTATGCGATTGGTAGTTTGTTAGGGAAACATTAATCAAATGAAAGGTAATTATTATTGTGAATCAAATGAAGAATGCCTTAGTTTTAAAATGCTAATTTTGGTAATTTTCAATTATCTTTCGGTAATATGACGGACCATCCAAAGACGCGACGATCAAAACCGCAAGAAAAGAGATCGCAATTTAACAATGGCTCTTCAGCCCATGCGACAGAAGAAACCATTCGCCTATGACCCTGTAAAATCGTTTGTGAATATTGTATTTGTGGGACTGAATTGTTCTAATCTTACTTGTCTTGACGTCCGCGGTAATCGCGCTATCCTTTGACCATTCAAATCGAATAAGCGAATTTGCCTGTTGTCATGGGGTATAGCTATAATTCCACCATTAGAAACTGCTAAGCGATTTACTGACGAATCGGTACGTATAGTTGTTAGAGCTGAACGCATATTACGCAATTCCCAAACTTTAACAGTACGATCATCAGATCCTGATACTACTTTATCATCCCGGGTGAAAACGGTGGATGTCACACTTCTGTAATTCGGATCTTACATTGATTCGAAAGAGAAGAATTATTGAAAAGTATTTGCCCTTACTCAGTATGGCCTTGAAATACAGATACACCTGATATTGGATCTCTAAAGTCCCACAATCGAAACGTTGAATCTCTTGAAGCAGTCACTACCAATCGTTGAGTTGGGTGAGCCGAAACATGTGTTAGCTCGTGATCATGACCAGACAGTGGTTGCAGAGGTTCCCGAGTTTCTACATCCCATAAAATTGCGATGCGATCCCAGCTGCCAGTAATAATTTGATCCATATTCGACAACCAATCAGCAGCAACAACTACCTAAAAGCAACGATTGGGAGGGTTCGTCTTATATTTGAGAAATATAATTTTACCGATAAATGTCCCCCAGGACCGGTAAATTCGCAAAGAGGTGTACGCAATGTGTCAACACGATCTCGATCTTCCACTTGTTCATCACTGTCGTCTAGTTCTTCTTCTGACGAGTGTCCCTTCCTATTTACGCGGCGAACGTAAGAGAGTAAGCTGCAAAGTCATTTTATTTACTTACTTGGAAACTTCCCAATTTACAGCTGCTTGCCATATATGCGCAGTTCCATCACCACTGCCTGTTAATACTAAATCTCGATTATGATGAAATTTAATAGAATTGACAGAACCAGCGTGTCCTGTATATTGCAATAGGCAACGACCGCTTTCAATACCCCAGATGCAAGCTGTGTGATCGGCGGAGGAAGTACCAAGAATTGGTTGACCAAATTTAGCAGCTACTTGCCAAACCCCATCCTTGTGACCGCAAAATTCACGCATTACCGAACTAACCACCGATTGATTTTTAAAACTAGACACAATGCGACTCGTCTGTGCCTTGATTTTATGACTAGCTTTCACTTTACCACCACTTGAAAATTTCGATTTAAGACTTTTACTGCCTGTAACAACTGCAGTGCCAGCTGTATCAGTTTCTTCATGGCTAACAACAGTGAGTGGGGCACTCGATGAAACATTGCATTGATTTGTGGCTGTACGTTCATGTGATTGCAAAGATTCCTTATTGACGTAGCCATCTAATTTGTCCTGCAAATTCAGGTTTTCCAAATAGAGTAATTCGAATTCCTTTTCAATTTGAGCAAACAAATAATGAAGTCTACCCCGAAAAGGTACCTCATCTGGTATACCCATTCCCATATCTTCGAGGCGAGACGATCGATTTTTGGATGATTTCATATTGTTTTTTTTAATACGAAAATACTGATGAATAGTTAAGAACGCGTTGCACGTATACCTCTACACAAAAAGGTTATTCAGACGCATTCCTTGAAGTTGCAAATTTATAAGCTTTCAGATGCTTTTTTTCTTCAAATCCTTTGCTGATATTGCCAATGTTTAGAACATAAATATTTCTGCTGCAAAAAAAAACTCGGAAAATTCCCTTTTTTCTTTCTCTTATCAGCTGTTTTCAATTGGAACGAATGAAGGTTATTCCTAAATTGTTGGTTTTTTGTGCTTGTATTGCCGAAGAAAAAAATGTTGCATTTGGCAATACTGTTCAGTTCTCATCCAAAAAGTCAATATGGCGTGTGTGCTTATTAATATTCTACAACTTAGAATTTAAAAGACATTTGCTCAAAATCAGGAAAAATTGCTTAGAAAGAGTAGTGCGAAAAAATGACTACAATCGCTGATTTATTTACAAAATATAATTGTACAAATTGTCAAGATGACATACAGGGCATACGTGTACACTGTCCGGAATGCGAAAATTTCGATTTATGTCTGCAGGTAAGCATGTTGATTTTTTCCTTACAAGGAACTTTTATGATTGATGAAAAAAGGAGAAAAAGGAACTGGAGATTTTCCAATGGGAGAAATAGAAAAGAGAAGCAAAAACTAGGGATTCACTTTGGATAACTGACATAAATTTCAGACTTCTGGTTTTGCAATTATTTCTATCATCTATATCATATGATTATCAATGTGTAGTACCTGGAACCGAAAAAATGGTACACATCAAAATAACCATCGTTACCAATTTCCCTATGAGCTCGCTAAGAGTAACTTGATGCTTAGGTAGTAACTTATTAGATGAGTCATTTGGTAATATAAGTAAGAGCTGCCAATATACGAAAAGCAGAGATATACGATTTAGCGCAATTTCACTGGCCATCGATTTGATAAATCGGTTTTGTGGTCTTCCAACCAATCTATAAAAGCCAGCCTCTACTGGCAGGTTAATGCTCGAGCTGAAACACGATATTGCATTTCACCAATGCAACTACCGTTCCATTTTGCACACTACGGAAGTATTTTTAGCGTTAGGCAGTGCGTCTATAGTTTCCGATTCTCTAGCTAACGTATGAACAGATTTTCTGTATTTATTTTGCTCTTTATGTTTCTCGCACTTATCCATAAAATTGTTCGCAGTGCTTTGCAGCTGGAGCCGAAATCGGTGCACATCAAAATAATCATCCTTATCAATTCATGGATACGGGAACCACGATTTTGTCAGTTTTTCGTGGCAAAGGGGCATGGACCGCCAGAGAGGAAATACGTTTGTTAGATGCAATTGAACAGTATGGTTTTGGGAATTGGGAGGATATAAGTAAACATATCGAAACCAAATCGGCCGAAGATGCTAAAGAAGAATACGTTAATAAATTCGTTAATGGTACCATTGGCCGTCATACATGGACACCTGCCCAATCACAACGGCCCACATTAGTTGATCACACATCTGAGGACGCAGGTCCCTTAGGAGCAGCCGCTCTTCAACGGTTACCCCCTCTAGACATAACAACAGAGGAGGCTACCCAGCTTGGCTATATGCCAAACAGAGACAGTTTCGAACGGGAATATGATCCAACGGCCGAGCAACTAATATCAACATTATCATTAAATGCTGATGACACAGAAGCGGACTATCTGCTTAAGTTAGCGCATGTTGATCTGTACACAAGACGTTTAAGGGAGCGTGTTCGTCGAAAGCGTTTAGTGCGCGATTATCAATTGGTAGCCAATTTCTTTCGAAATCGCAACTATTCTCAATATCCGAGCATGACACGTGAACAAAAGGAATTCCGTGACCGATTCCGCGTATTCTCGCAGTTTTACACAGCAAATGAGTATGAACGTTTACTCGGCTCTCTAGAACGGGAAAAGGAGCTACGTATTCGCTTGTCAGAACTATGCCGTTACCGTTATAATGGTTTAACAAAAATCACCGAATGCCGCCATTTTGAGCAACACGCAGCTGTAGCAACTGGCCGTTCAACTGGACCCTACGGGCACGGCAAGACAGTAAGTCGTTATTCCATCATTTAATTGCATAGTTATTTAAAATATGGAATAGTCTTGAATAGAAAAGAAGTCATAGTTATTTATATTTATAATTAATACGTACATAAACTGCTAATACACGAAAGCTTTTTGAATATCATGTGATAATGAAAGGATTATAATGATTGCTTGCTTTTTTATGCAGAATTGATTTGGGAATTATTCGAAAAGTACTAACGTTTTATTTACCCTTTTACGATATTCAGCTTCCGTGTATTATCAGCACTGCAAACGGCGAACGTTTGAATGGATGTATAAGACAATGTTTAACTACAGGACAATACGCAACACAACATTGGAAATCATCAGCAGCAAAGCTGTTCCTTGCACTGCCCTCAACTCAGCAGCCGAAGACAGTAAGTCGGCGAATCGCAGTTTTGAAGTGTAATTTTTTAATATTTTACTCAATTTATACTTAATAGCGAGGTGTTAAACGGAAACGAAACAAATTTAAGTTCCATCGCACCAAGCAACATGCTCCACATCGGCGACCAGATCTCTTACGTCGCATCATCGCACAACAAAAACTACTTGGATAGCTATCGGGGATCACCGGGACATACAATGACGATGACTTCGACGACAACGGATACGATGTCAACGGGGGCAGGGATATTGGGAACGACAATTCCATCCGCAACAATGCGGACACAATCAACAAGCATCAACAGTCAACCTCAGCTGCAGCAATTACTGGTGGCATCTGTGAAAAACCCACCACAAGTACAAATAAACGATGCCGCCATTATCGCAAATCAAATTTCAATAGAAAAGCAGCAAGTTCACGAAAGCAACAACAATCTGATGCAGCTATCAAACAGCAATGCAAAAGAACAACCGTTAATAGCATATCCAGCTACGCCAATGAGTGAAATATTGAGAGCTCAACTAGAAGAAATCCAACGTTTGCCACAGCTTCTAGGCACCAATCTGCTAACAAAAAATGAGCAACAATTATGCAAAATGTTTAACTTGCAGCCAACAGTGTACCTATCATTGAAGACGATTTTACTTAGCGGCGCACCAGTAGCTGCTAACAACTTGTCACCCGTGGAGAGTTCCTTACGTAAATATTTTATTAAAGTAGGTTGGCTAAGCCATTAAATAATTTGCATAAACTTGATTTTCCCGTTATTGTTAAGGCCCTCGTTCAAATGTATAAAAAAAAAAAAGACAATTCGGTTGTTTTAGGATTTCTCAATATTAAGCACAACTCGAACATACGTTTTTGTTGACTAATATATATATATATATATATATATATATGTACATATTATAAATAAATTAATTTGCCATTTCCAACGGAATGTCCTCATTTCAGAAGTCAAAAACAAATATTATGTCAAATGAATTTTTGTAACTTAATACCGTCTCTTTTCCACTATCAACACATTTCATCGCTTGCTTGCATCAAGTTACAGATGGAATGTAGGATTAATTTATATCTATTTAATGATTTAATTTTATGTGTTATATGCAGGAGTATAAATAATTATTAGTAACAAAGAAGTGCTACGTATTTATTTCTCTGAGCGCGCGAAAAAATTGAAAACTGTAAATAAATTTGTGAAACCAAATAATTTCGTTTTAATTTATCGGCGTTTAGAATCATCCTATATAGAAAATCTATTTAAGTTAACACACAATATTCTTCTATTACAATACGATTGACATATATATCGCATTAAAGCGAAATCAAAGTGACTTGAGAGTCAAGTATAAAAAATGCGAAAAGCCCTAATCTGATCAATTCGAAAACTAGATCAGATCAGATTTGAGAAAAACATGACTTGTGTTTGTGAGGAAGAAGGACTTTAGATAGACTCACCTTTCGATTTGGGATGATTTCCTGAATCTTTATTGAATAGCAACATTTTCGCTCCGAAACTTCAGGAGCCGTTACAAGTATGTGCCGCGATAGTAATGTAATGTTAACAGCGTCCACAAAGCGAGGCAACTTGGATTTTGGAAAACTAATCTCGAACATGTATCGGAATCGCATAATGCTTCAAATAAAAATATAGCTTTTTGGCGCAACACTCGCCACAAGTCTTTTAATTTGTTTTCCTTTGATCAAAGAAATAAATGAAGTCTGTTTTGAACTCATTTTCTTTTTTTTCGAGTTAGTAGATTGATAATATCCTAGCGTCGTGAAGCTAGTTGAGATGTTTTACACTTTGTTCTGGAAAAAAATAATAAAGCAAAATATATATGTTTTCCCTTTTTCCGTTTGTTTAAAAGACTCTTTCCCATATTACGACGAATTAATTATAAAATTTTCTTTAATGAATAAATTATGAATTATAACATTACTCTCTCTCTCCCTCTCTCTCTCTCTCTCTCTCTGTCTTTACAAAAAAACTCGATAACCACATTACAACATAAAAAAAAAAAGTATCGAACTTTTGCAATAAAGAATAATTCATTAGTTCGTACTTGCTTGTTTAAACATCACACATTCAATGGTTCAATAATTTCTCTTCAAGCAATAATGCGAAGCATGGTACATACAAAGGCGGCATCACTTATTGCGTAAAAAGTATCGGTAAAGGGTATTCTTCTGAACTCCATTGGCATTGGCCACGGCCGTTTTGGCAGTTGCATTGCCGGTTGATTTTTGGTGCTGAGTAATCATGCCTCTGTGGTCCGCATTCGATATTTCCTTGGAAGAACCTAACTGTGAGATGTTTCCATTCGATATAGCAGCTGCTAAGGAATTACGCCACGAACTGATTAGCTCCTTTTGCACATCTCGTGGCAGTTCATTGAAGACTTGCGGATCTACTCCCGCTGGACATGGTATATTCGATAAACTTCCCGTTGTTGTGCTTTCAGTTGTTATCGGGGAAGTTCGCGGATCCGCTTCATTTTTATTTGGTTTTTCTGAATTTAATGCTGGAGCGGCCTGAGGCAGTGGTGAATCCATGTTATTGTCGTCCATTGAAGACGGTAATGTGAAGGCTGTAGCTGATAAGGAATTTTGTGGATTGCAATTGTGGACATCGCTTGCTTGAAATGCTTCAACGCGTTGCGGTAACATCGCAGATTGTGGAGCACCCGCTAAACGCGGATGCACTTGCGTTAGACCACCTGAACTGCTAATATTTGTAAAAATTGTAGTTTGGCTGATATTTGCATTAGAACTAATAGGAATATCTCTGTCACTGTCACGGGAATTTAATCGCAAATCGCACACTCTTAGTTTACTTGGTGAAGCTATATCGGCCGTGGTATCATTCGAAAGGGCAGAGTTGCCTAGGCAACGACGCTTGTTTATAAGCAGGCGTCCAAGACGAGATTTCTTAGGAGATGGTTCAACTTCCGTTTCGGAGAAATCGGAAAAATCCGAATTAGTTGCGGCTGATTCAGATCCGTTGTCTACCAACATTGGAATTGGAGAAGCAGTCATTGTTCGTCTGCGATAGAATTGATCGCTTGGCTGAAACGTGGTCGGCGAAGAACGGAAAGCCTCAGACGAATTACTGGAGAGAGGTGAAAGATTATCCGTGAAGCACTCAACATCTGTATTAATAAGCGATGTAATAGACTGGACCTCCAAATCAGTCTTTTTGATAAGAAAATTTGCTATAGATGAAGAGCCTATTTTGCGCTGCTGAAATTTGGAGAAAGCCAGTCCAATTAGAGTAATATTAAAAGGTTTAGCCAAATCAACCACACGCTCAAACAGTCGCATAATGATTTTTAAGAGTTTTTCTTGGGCTCCTTCAGAAAATATCACTTTTGCCCCGCCAGTGTCTGTGCATGGAGTTATCTTAAAGAGCGAAGGCAGTATATTAGCTTGTTTTGTTTCGCGATGACTGCTTTTCTTCTGCGCATCGTATTTACGTAGAATAACTTTAATGCATATTGGAATGCGGCCATCTTCAGCGACCTGCTTGAAATACATAAGAACATTATAAAATCTATCTTCATAAACTACTAACACTGACCTGTTCCATTAAACGCATTAGCAATAAACGAAACCGTTCCTCCACTTCATTTCGCACTGATATTGGTTTGCATGAATCTTCCAACCCAATGCTTTTTGGTTTTCCAGTGGTTCTTACTGTGCCCGTATCGCGACCAAAAGCTAGATCTTTCAATTTCATAGCAGTTTCATAGCCAAATTTCTTACGAAGTATGTCCATATCACAGCCTTGTAATTCTTCAATATTGGCGATGCCACTCTCAAGTAAAAGGGATTCAGTTTTTTGCCCTATTCCTGTTACTCGATGCAAACCGCACAAATTTCGCATGAACTGCTCACTGTAAGACGACACCAAGACAGTTTGCTGATTTGGTTTATTTTGAGCACCCACAAGTTTGGCAAGGAGTTTATTGTAGGAAATTCCTGCACTGCAGGTTATACCGAGTTTGGTATGCAATTCTTTTCGTATTTCTTGAGCGATCTGAGTGGCCAGTGTTAAACGGTAAGCGCATCCACAGCCACAAGCATTCAAATTCATACCGTCAGCGGGATAAATAAAGCCCTCAACTGGGCATTGATTTGCATCTGGCATATAGACGACATTCATTTGCTGTTTCCGTTTCTCGACCAATGCAGAAACGTCCATAAAGTTCTCATCCAGTCCAAGTTTTTCCACCGAAGGTGTAAAATTCAGAAGCAGTTCATATATTTTTTGAGACATCTGACGATAAGGTGTCAGATCTTCTCCATTTACTAAAATTAAATCGGGACATAAACGCTTAGCATCTGCAACAAGCATTAATTTTTTTACACCATGAAAACGAGCTTTATAATTACAAGTGACTACAAAGTTCTTCTGCTGTACTCCTAACGGTTGAGAACATAAAGAGGGATTTCTTATTTCTTCAACTTGAGCATAGAAGTAGTCCATATCCAAATGTATGATTGCGCGCTGATGTCCACTTTGTTTACTGTTGGGCGCGCTAGTGAAATCCATTGTTATCCTCTTAAGAGATGACAGCTGGAAATACAATCGGCAAATTGTACAGAACATTTAATAAATATCTGTTGAAATTTTAGATTTGATTAAAAAGTAAACCCCTAATTATATTACTCGTAAGGCTGCAAAAAAATAAACCATTCATCTCCACATCATGACAAACTCGTGTTAAATGATAACAAATTAAATAATTACGGCATTTGAACGTCTTCCACATTACAGTATTTTTTTTTAGTTAAGATAATGGAAACAAGTTTTAATTTTAAAGTATAAAATAATGCTAATGAAGTATATATTGAGAAAAGACAAGAACGAGATGACGTATATATTTCTATTCACTTTTGTTTTTATAAGTAATTATTCCGCGTTTCTCCTCTTTTCTATGTCTGAGAGTTTTTTCTCCGAAATTGCAAACAAAGCAATTACGATCCTAACAGCGTTAATTAAAGTTCCATTTCGATTTGAAAATTTGTTTTTTCTTTTGCATTAATTTTTAACATCTTCTGAATTATAATTGAAATATAATTGCGAATCATAGCTTACTTTGTTTGGTTTCAATGTAAAAAATTATTTCTATTACCAAAATTAAAATTTCACAATTAGGGTTTCCAACCTTTGCAGCAATTTCGACTTTGACATTTGTTAGGGGACATATCAGACATACTTTTAATTCCTTGAGATTAATACATAATAATAGAATTTTCAATTGTTTAATTTTCTGAACAACTGAAGAAGAAGAAGATTAATATAAACTTTCAATCATTCCTTTGCGCTAGCATACTTTAAAATTGTAAATACATAATTTTCAATATAAGCCAACATTATTCTAATAAGAGAGAACGATTAAAAAAGTCTTGCAATTTTTAAATTTAGTACCAATTAGCGTTTTTTAGGGTAGTTGACATCACCATTCAAGATGGTATAAATTCCGTAGAGTAATTGGTAGTTGATTAAATTAAAGACTGGGTTGTTAATAAACACGCATTTCGAATTTTGGCGTTTCACATTAACGGCATATAGTTTATTTGTGAGTCAAGCGACAATAGACAATTTTTATAACAGGGATTTCTATAATAAAAATATTAATAATCAGAATAACTGCGTATGCAAAGCAATAAATGGAATCAAAGCTGCCAAAGCCTACCACAATTAAACGGCCTGCATTGTTAATGGATAGAAATAAATACCAGCCTCATAGTTTATTAAATGTGGGCCGATTCGAGAATGAAAGTAAGTATAAGCATACAATGGTAAAACGGTAAACTTTTATTTGCCTATTTTACACGCAGCGCGCTCAAAATCACCCGACATGCAAATGCCAGCTCCAATGCAAACGCGCGTAAAATTAAGACGAAGTCGTTCGGCCTCCGATCTACATGATTTGAAGCCTATGAAACGCCTTGAAACTACATTAGCACCTATACCAGCAAAGGTGGCACGTTTAATTCCTCCTTCCTCTGCTAGTAATACTAATGCTAATGCTTTCAATCCAACAAATCGTCCACCACGAATTGGAACATCTAATTCAGGTATTACGAAACGTTTGACAGCGCAAACATCCAAAGCACCTCCTACAAAACGCGCGCCTGCAGGTCCTGCCAATTCTACGGCAATAGGTGCAAATTCTAGAAAGCCAATGTCCAGTGCTACCGCTACTTCTCTATCTACTACTGGTGCGGGAAAGCCCATTAATAAGCGGATTCCTCCATACGATTTTAAAGCTCGCTATAATGATTTGCTAGGAAAGCACAAAGTATTGAAAGAAAAATATGAACAAAAATGTGAACAAATGGGAAATTTGGAAAATTTGCCAGAACAGTTGGAAGAAACACACGCGCATTTAGTCAGTACCTCGGAAGAATTGAAGAACATTAAAATCGATAAAGAATGTTTGCAACGCCAAGTAAAATCACAGCAACAAAAGATTGAATCGTTGGCCGATTCTTTGACAAAGACTACCGAGGAGCTTCAAAAGCTTAAGCAGGCACATAATGTAATAAAAGAGTTGAACTCGTTGAATTCCTTTGATAAAAATCTTTTTACTTTCAGAAACTAAAACAACAACATGATGAGCTCAGCGTTGAAGTACTGGGGCTACGTGACCGTGCCGCAGACCTGGATGATAAGAACTTTAAATTAATGGAGGATATTATGACATGTAAAGAGCAACTCTTTCGTTCGAATATGGAGCGCAAAGAATTGCACAATTCTGTTATGGATTTGCGTGGTAATATACGCGTATTTTGCAGAGTTCGCCCACCACTTGATGTTGAACAGGATAAATTACTTTGCGGATGGAATTATGTCGATGAGAGCACTGTGGAAATAATTAATTATGATCCATTAGTCAGGGCTAAAAGCAATGGCCACACTTTCAGTTTTGATAAAGTATTTCATCCGTGCAGCAAACAAGAAGACATTTTTGAATTAGTTTCACCTCTGATCCAATCAGCTTTGGATGGTTACAATGTGTGTATTTTCGCCTACGGTCAAACTGGAAGCGGCAAAACTTTTACTATGGACGGTACAACTGCAAATCTTGGAGTAATACCGCGTACGGTTGATTTGTTATTTGATTCTATAAAAGCTTACCGAAATCTTGGCTGGCAATACGAGATCAAAGTCCAATTTTTAGAAATTTATAATGAGGTCTTGTATGATTTATTGGACAATGAGCCAAAGGAAATGGAAATTCGCATGACGAAGAATAACAAAAACGATATATATGTCTCGAATATTACCCAAGAAACCGTAGATAACGCCGACCGTTTACGGGAACTTATGAAAGTTGCCAGAATGAATCGTGCAACAGCAACTACTGTCGGTAACGAACGTTCTTCGCGATCTCATGCAGTTACAAAAATTGAATTAATTGGCTCTCATACCGAAAAACATGAAACCTCGATTGGTTCAATTAATTTGGTGGATTTAGCTGGCTCAGAATCACCTAAGACCAGCGTGCGTATGAATGAAACGAAGAATATTAATCGATCATTATCGGAGCTTACGAATGTCATATTGGCTCTATTGCAAAAACAGGACCACATACCCTACCGCAACTCTAAGCTAACGTATTTATTAATGCCGTCCCTTGGTGGCAATTCGAAGACCCTCATGTTCATTAATGTTGCTCCTTTCCAAGACTGCTTCAATGAATCCCTAAAATCGTTGCGGTTTGCTACAAATGTAAATCAATGCAAAATAGCGAAAGCTAGGCGCGTTCGCATACTTAACACGTCCAACGCTAACAACAGCAGCTTAATCTAGAAATACACACAAATTTTTTACGACATTAAACGAGAAAATGTTTCACTTTTTTATTGCTTTATGATGTACATTTTCTGTCTCAACATTTTTCTTTGCCATAAATATTTCACAGTTATTTTAGTTTTCCTTCATTTCTGTTGTCTCAAATTGTTTCATTCTTATTATTATTTCTTAAATAAATGGTAAAATAATACTTGGCTAAATCCTATCGGCGAATGTTTATATGTTTCCAAAACAAGGCGACTTCACTTTCAACAAAAACAATGCACATGGAGGAAATCATTTACAATCAATCACTTTCTTGATGATAAATTTTATCAAATGATCTCCGATTTTTAAGGAGGATATCAAAACCCCAAATATCTCACATTTTTTGCATAGCTTCGAAAATATGTGAAGGCATTTTCTTGATGATATCCTCATGGCATGTTTTGTTGGTAGCAGCAAGAACGCCTCCTCTATTGGCATGCTCCACCTCATTGGCATAGGAATAATGTTGACCTCTTAAATCAGTTAGAATGCCGCCTTCAGCTTCAAGCACAGCCTCTGGACCGCAAGTATCCCATTTTTTGCAACCACTACTTGCAAAAACGTATGCATGCGCCTTTCCTTCAAGCAAATGCAAAACTTTAAAACCGGCACCACCTACTCTCACCACTTCGGTAGGTGAAAGCGCGTCTATGGAAGCCTGTATTAAGGCATTGGAATGAGATCGCGTTGTGCTTACGATAAACTTATCATTGGGAGGTGAAGAAGACTTAAATCCGCCTGTACCTAAACCTTTAAGACCCCAGACTGTACGGCCCATTTCCCCGTTTGTTTGCTTATAAAATGGCTGATGTATTATGCCGCCCACGGCCGAATCATTAACTGCTATTCCCACTAGCACCGTTACATGTTCAAGTAAGCCATGCGTGTATTCTGAAGTCCCGTCGAGCGGATCGACCCATATAACCATATCTTCCTCTTTCACGTCACTCCATTCTTCTGGACAATTCAATTTAACCAATTCTGCATCGCCCTCCGTAACCAACCATTCTTCTTTTATGCTTTGGTCTACCAATTCTTCCTCTCCGATAATCTTAACTTTCGGGAATTGCTTACTTAGCGATGCAACAATTAAACGTTGCGCAGAACGATCAGCCTCTGTCTGCAAGTCATCTTTGCCCTATAAATGTTTTAAGGCTTATTCGCGGAACGTAAGATTAACCTCAACCTACCTTGTCGACAATATTCAAATTGCCTCCTTGCATAACTTCGCGAATGATTGCTCCCGCTCTTTTCGCCGTGTTAAACGATAATGCCATCACGCGCATTATTAGAGGTTCGACGATGGCCATGACCAGCGAAATATTTGAAGAATCCGCCTACCGATGGGAAAGTGAAGGACGAAATGTAACAACCTTCGACTATTGCACAAAATTGTAATCACGATAGACAGATAAGATAGCTTTTGACGGATTTAGCTCCATGCAGATAACAACGTGAATTTACAAATTGCGAAATGGACGAATTGCGTTAGCGATGATTTTGCAGTCAATTTGAAATTTTTTAAACTTAATTGGCTTAACTGTTGGCAGTTCAACCCCATAATTAATTACTTAAAGTATATTTTAAAATTAAATAAAATTATTAATTAATGAATTTTCATATATGTGTTTTTCTTATCTTGATATACAAATCTGGGTTAAAAATGCTTATGGAACAATTAAGGAAAAATTTACGCAAATATGTATAGCACACACGGTTCCAGCTTACGCCGGCTGTTATTAGGTTGTTTTTTTTTTTTGCTTTGCAATTAACAACGCAAATGAAGGTCTAGGTGTGATTGATATTTTTCACATGCAATGCATCATAGTAAGTAGTACTAGTAGTGCGAAACATGTTTCAATTCCGTAATGGTTTGTTATTTACACCTCGATTCTGATTTTTTCCAACCTTTGGACCTGTTAATCTCATGCTTTCATCTTTCATTTTTAAATAATTACTTGTTGAATTATATTGTGCCGTGGAAGCTAAAATATTTATATAATAACTTGTTTTATTTTTATTTTTTTATTTTTGAAAAATAGTTCGAATAGTTGGGGAATAATGGCCCGTGTTTTGGTTGGCGTTAAACGCGTTATCGACTATGCCGTAAAGGTATATTACTAAGATTCTATTTATTCCGATCATTTTTGGCCTTTGCATAATCGTCTTGTGGAGGCACAGTTGATTAATGAATTTGTTTATATCTTATCCGTAGGTTCGAGTTAAGCCGGACAAAACCGGTGTTGTCACAGATGGTGTCAAGCATTCGATGAATCCTTTCGATGAAATCGCTATAGAAGAAGCAGTAAAAATGAAAGAAAAAAAACTGGCTTCTGAAGTGATTGCTGTTTCTGTTGGTCCCACGCAATCTCAGGAAATTATACGTACCGCCTTGGCCATGGGTGCTGATCGTGGCATTCATGTCGAAGTATCTGGCAAAGAGTATGATTTACTGCAACCTATTCATGTGTCTAAAATTTTATCTAAGCTGGCATTGGATGAGAAAGCTGATTTGGTCATTTTAGGGAAACAAGCCATCGATGACGATAGCAATCAAACTGCCCAAATGACTGCTGCAATGCTTGACTGGCCCCAGGGGACGTTTTGTAATAAAGTAGAAAAAAGCGATGCTGGTCTTACCATAGTTCGTGAAATTGACGGCGGTCTTGAGACGATCAAAACTAAGTTACCCGCCGTGCTTAGCGCTGACTTACGTTTGAATACGCCACGTTATGCTACTTTACCAAATATTATGAAAGCTAAGAAAAAACCTTTAAAGAAAATTGCACCTAAAGACTTGGGTGTTGATACTGCTGCTCGAATTGAGATTGTATCTGTCGTCGATCCACCAGTTCGTCAAGCTGGTGCAGTCGTGCCAGATGTTGACACTTTGATTGCTAAACTTAAGGAAGGTGGTCATATCTGAAGTCCTAAACACAGTGTGATATGTGCATTTATTAGTAAAAACCAAAAAAAAAAACAAAAAAAAAAAAACGATCTGTTTCCCTCTTTAATTCTTAAGTTTAAAGTGTTATATTATTAGCCATCCCCTCAAGATCCAACACGAATTTCACATTGTATATTTTTATAAACAATTTGATTTATTAGTTTATTGTTGAATGGACGGACATGAGAAATTATGAAGAAATATTATTGCAATAATAAATTTATCTGATGTTAAAACATTTGCAATAAATTGCATAACCGTTTTTTTTGAATCTCTAAGACTTTGTACTTTGTATACTCATCTTAAATTGTTATGGCGCAATCTCGAGATAGTTTACATGCACACACACACACACGTACAGCCAACCGGGCGAAGTGGTCTTCTAAAAATATGTTTGTGCAGTGCATCCTTTACGCTGCCCTTCTTCCCTTATAAAACAAAAAATAAAAATAATTTGAATAACCCACATTCCATACGTGTTCCAATGTCCAATGTAGGGTAGTCTTAATAATAGGAAATCTATTTAAATACAAACGTCAATGTTTATGAATTTTCGATCTGAGAGACTGCAATGAAGAAATAAATTTTGACTCCTTGTAAAACGACAACACGTTTAAGCCATGCGACGTTGGAAATTTTAAGGTTCATTATTTGACTGACCATTTATGATTTGGTTTGATTAAGTTTTCAATCCGCTATTAGCACATAACTGAAAATAAGCGTAGAAATGCTAAAAGAGTTTTGCAAAAATTTGCCAGACGCATAAGACATCGCTATCGCTAAGAATAAGGTAACAATAGTGAAAAATTAATTTCCATAGGAACCTTTCACGCAAGACGAAACTGAAATTCACTTCAGCGTTGGTTGTGGTAAAAAAAAGTTTGCACGCCATGTAAAAACCGACCAATAATGGGGGAAAACGAATTTGTCATAAACTTAAAATAGAAAAAACGTCTGCAATTTATGTAAATTCCATGACCTTTCGGAATTTACATGTTTACATATATAAAGTCCATGGCATTTATATATACGTCACATTTATATATGTCTGATTCTTACTGTATGAAATTGCTCTTTGCTTATAAGGCGAACTGGTAAAAAGCTGCATTTTCCATTCATTATTTATTTCCAACCATAATTCAGGAAAAGAAAATCTGTTCTTTTTTCATAGATTAATTACAAATGGATATTAGTTAAGTCATCTAAAAAATATATATTAAGGGGTTCATTATATTAAGACGCATCTAGGTCCACCAAATGTGCTTTCGACATTTAACACAAATACCCACGAATTGTTGTACGACGATTAGTTATTCGTTTTAAACGATTATACTTTTATGCTAATCTACGGTCAATTTAACAAGTGTTTTAACCGTTTCGCTTTGTCCAAGCGTGCTTCAAAAGTTCTTTCTACGGACACTACTCTAAGGAAGTCAATAAAATTTCTAATTTTCTGCGTTCCAAGGAAATTCTTTTGAGGTTTTCGGGCACGAGGCTTGTTCTACTTTATCCTTAGGAAAGCTTGCGGTCGATCGATGAAGGAAACTTAAGATTTACAATATAATTTTTGTAATATTTATCAGCTCCGAGCTCAGTTCATATAATAAAAGGCGAACGAAAGTGCGGCAGCAAAGATTAATTCATTTGATATAAAAGCGTCAATAAGGATGAAAGTGTGGGAAAGTGTCAGAGGGATTACATTCGATGAATATTGCGTTTCATTGTTCGCAAATTGCTGTTTGTGTGGCTGACCGCTGAAGCTTCTTTATATTTTGTAGACATCGATGGCAAAGAACTTGAAACGCCGTTTAACCTTTTTTGCTAATATTGGAACATGATTTTCCGCTAGAAGCGTCTCGCAAAGTTTCAAATTTCTCAACATATTTGAATTAATTGTTTACTGCCTAACGTATATGTGGATATGAAAGTCAGGTAGAAGTTCAGGGTTAAAACTGCGTCAATTGGCCGTCGCCGACGTGGCTAATGCTAACAGGTGTGCAAGCTTGTGGAGATAATTCTCTTACTTGCTTGAAATATGTATTTTCAGTCATTTTTTTGGCTTCTTCACCTTACCGCTTCCACATTTTTAATAGTTGCATGAAACAAAAGAGAAAAAAAATATATATATATAAATGACTCAGAAAACTATTACTATCACTTACTGACCATATCGCATTTTTAGCTATTTTAAGGAATTTAAGGAAATCTATTGCTTTGTTACATTTCATCAAAAATGTACGTTTCATTAATTTGTTATAAAAAAAAAAAAAAAAAAAAAAACTGACAATTCGAGGTTTTCTTCAATACTAACGGCTATACATATAAGGAACTCTAGACAACCAGCACATATATGGAATGAAAAAATTCGATGCGAGCAAATTGAAAAGTAGAAGAACGAAATCAAAGTTCCTTCACAAATGCAATTTATTTGATTTGATAAAAGTTGAAATTTATATTTTAATTACAATTATTTATTTATTTATTTATTTTTTTTTCATGTAATCTTTTTTTCTTTTGATAAGTACCCATACACATAATAATGTCTTTAATAAATTTGAGTGCTTGAGTAAATATTATATAAAAAATTGGTATAATTGAATACATGTCGTAATATATTTATTGCATATATTTTATATAAAATTGAAAAATATGTGTAAAAGTTTTACATTTTATCTACTTATTAATACTAATTTCTAAGAAGATTTCAATTTAAATGAAGGGAGTTGTGAGAGAGTATTTGCTTTCGATTTCTATATTCCTTTATAATGAATTTGACTAAGTCGACTTAGAATATTTGCGGATGTCCGATTTTCTTAATAAAAATGTGAGATAAAATTAATTGAAATTTAATTTAATTCAAAAAAAAAAAAACATCAACATTTTTGTAATCAGTTTGAGATTGAGCGCAAAAGGAATGTCCTTACAAAGCGATGGCTTATCTTCTTTACTACTGCGATGGCTTGTTAAAAAGTTTTATTGGGATTTTGTTGCTTTCATTTTTCCATGAACCGACCACACACTGATGTGAAAAGCAAGGAGGAAGCAAGCAATGCCCGGGAAAATTTAGCCAAATGCATCAAAACATCAAGGGCAATGGACTGGCAAGGAGGAAGAATTTGAAATCTCAATTTTTACACTTCCTCTCCTGCCATCCCCTATCCCCTAGTTAGCCATCATACCATGTGGTATGCTACGTACATGTAAGCATCCTATTTATTAGATTAGATAGTAATGCAGCATAAAGGAGCGATATTACGTATAAGGATAACTCAATTATTCTATGCTGGCTTGTAAGTTTACGAGGATCAGGTCAGATCTTTCGGCTTTTGTTCTCTTTAATAGTGTGAAAGTAGAGGTTTAACAGTAGAACAATGTGAAAACAGATATGCAACCAGGATTTGAGGGAGCTGGGAATGGCCTGAAATGAATTTGCGAAGGAATTAAAACCTCAATTATTGATTACCGACGACTTCGTATCACTAGAAGTGAAGCAAAGACTTTATTCCCGAGCTAAAAGCGATGAAGAACAGGAAGAATCGAAATTCTCATCTCTTACCTCTTAATTAATTGTGACAGAATTTACAAAACAACAAACGACAAATCCTCGCCCCCCCCCAGAAGGCGCTGACTTTAAGGAAATTCCGCAAATGATACAAAGCTTTAACCACATCCTCGCTATTTGCACTGGCATACTTATCTAACCATTATGAGGGTAAGATTGTGTGGGTAAGGTCGCGCTTCCAATTTGCCGAGTTTTGAGAAGAAAAGAATGCAAACTACCGTTAAATTGCATTTAGGACATTCGCAAAGAGAAGGTGTAAGTGGATCAAGAGTTTCCCTTGGATGTAAATGGCAGTGTAGTGGTGAGAGTGGGCGGTTAATTTTTTCCTGGACAAAAATTGAATTGTTATTGAGCGTTCGACTACTATTTAAATACAAAAAAAATGCATTACTTCCAAAAATATAAATTTTACTATTGTACAAAATGTATCACTGTACTGTTGTAATTGTTAACTATTATTAAATTGCTATTATTTTGTTATATTGCTGTTGTTCGTCTATCAAATTGTATAAAAATATTTTGTCCTTTTCCCAAATTGGGCACAAAATTACACGCGAAGGTTAATTTTTGTACGTTACCTTTGTTGGATAGGTTTTATATATGTGTGTATATAGATGTAAAGTCATTTTTTTTTTTTTTTCGTTTTTCTTTACTATTTTTGAATGATTCATCCTTTTTGTAACATATGCTCTCTTACTTACTTACCTTTTATGAAAAGTTGGGACAAATAGTACTAAACCCTTACAACGGATGACAATGGATTTTTGTCCGAAAAACGCAAGATTCTGGTCAACATGGTAGTGATGCAAGGTATTTGTTTTTGTTGATGCATCTCTGGTGTGTCGGGAGTACAAGACTCGTAATCAACAGCTACGCGTTGGCTTACAAACGTTAAGAGCGTTAAAATATCTAAACGTTTGCCATTAGCGGCCAATTCGGAGCATAATGACTGCATGAACCATGAACCTCGAGTAGTATTTCGCCAAGAATAGAAACCCGGTATGGTAGAATAGGCAATTAGGAAATCGGCATGTACTGGTATTTTATAGCTCATTGATGACTCGCCGTCCGTTTCGGTTTGCATGCGTTTCATTGTGATACCAGGATCTAGACGATCGCCTTGGCAAGCTTGTATGAAAAAGAGTTTTGGCTTCCCTGCTAAGCTGGGGCAATTTTGGGCTGTGAAGTAAGTCCAAATATTATCTAATTTGTATTGAGTGTCTTTCGCGTAAATATATCCCAACTCGCCGTGTGATAAAATCGCTACAAGAATGCAATCGTCATCGGTATGATCTTGATTGGCAGCCGATTCGATGTGACGCATCAAATCTTTAAGACGGCAATCTTTGTACGTAAGCACGTCAAAATCAAGTTGCTTAAGGACCCGGGCCAAGTTATCGCAATCGACATTTGTACCCGAACGTGACTTTAACGTTGGCACCTCAAAATGTTCATGATTAAAAATCAACGCTAAGCCACGATTTTTATGTCTCATGTTATACTCTATAGCGTGACGGTCGGTGGGCATTCTCGCAGAGTAATTCGGTAAAGCACCATAACTTCTGGTAGCTAACTGAGCTATTGCACCTTGTGACGAGCTGGAGCTGTTTAAATTATTGCCGCTATAATAACCACCACCACCACCACCACCACCGCCACCAGCTGCTCCCAATGAACCAAACGCGTCGGTAAAGTCATCCGTGTTAGTATTAGTGGCACGCTCGATTAAGATACCAGTTTGATCCTCTGAGATTGACATTCTACGCCTTTTAATGTATTCCAAATATTCCTAACTGTTCAATACTGAAGCTTTGTTCGCTTTTACTACAAATTTCTTTTTTTTGCTTTTTTGGATGTTGAGTGTTCGGAGGGACTAATTTAATAAGACTTGTGGTTTATACGTACAAAACGTTTACTACAATTGTTATTGTTTTCCCGATGTTTTTTAAGCTTCCATTCACGCGTCTCTTTGTTGTTGACTTTTTTGCCTTACAATGGTTTGTGTTATTAATACGCTTTGCCTGTTTCCTTTTTATATGACAGGGTTGTCGCTTCTTGTTGTTTAAATCTGAAGTTTCATTGGCAACGAAAAAACAATGTTGCCACATCTCCTCTTCACTGTTCAGCGTTCAGCAGATAGGCATTTGACGTCTTTCGGCTTTTGAAGCAGTGCTGCTTGGGGTGCGTTGGTATATATGTAAAGAGCTTATTTATTTGAAATTTAATTTTTTTAATAAGAAAACTGTGTCACACGAAATACAAGGGAAATTATGTTTCGGCAGCATCTTAAGAACTTTAGCATCTGTGGAGTGAAGCTCGACTTTTTCTTATTAGGAATTGAATAGAATAGAGAATAGAACTTGAGTTCTTTACGGATAATGTCGAGTGCATACTTAAAGGTTAACTAAGATCTAATGCGACTCTGTTGGTAACAGCTAACATGATCAGACGCTGGACTTGTTCACGCCCATAAATGATACCTATCCGAAACTAATTTATTTGTTTGACTATTGTATCAAAACAATTCGGTGCGGTATTAAAATTTTATCATTAAGTGATGGCTCTACAGTATACCTGCTACTGCCACAACTGTCAGTCCTTATGCAGGAGTAAGGAAATTATTCAGCAATGTTTAAGTTTTCGTAACAGTTTTATTAATAAAAAATACAAGGACTGAAAAAATGTAAAAATTCAATAATAAATATATTTAACGCAAATCCGTTTTACGATCACTCGTAGTCGAATAATAATCCGCTTCCTCTCGTATTTTGCTCAATCCATTCGTCGAACTTTTGCGACATTTCTGTTGTTATATAATTTTTCCAATCGCCTATTTCGCCCTTACGTATAAACTGAAGATCCGCATAAGAATTGCTAGCCATTTGAACGCCGTTACCGTTGATATCAGTTTGGCTCAGTAGCGGTTCCAAATTCACGGCTGGATTCTTTTGCATTTTATCAAACTTAAGATGATCACAAATACGTCTTAAGTCCGTTTCGGAAATTTGATAATCGATTTGCAAGAATTTCGCGCATTTCCGTACAATGCTCGGTAGATCACGCTTCATATCCTCGTATTTCAAAAAAAGAACATTTGGTTCGGTGCTGCGCTTCCAAAATGGCAATACATGCTTCCAATACGATCCAATTGGGGCGCTTTCGTTAAGAAACAGTTCGAGAAAATCTTCAAATGTCCCCTGAAGGCCATGCATTAGTTTACAATAATAATAGAAAGAGACGCACAAGTCTTTCGGGTTTCTTGCAGTGTAAACAATCTACAAAAATACAGTATTATAGAGACAAGGTACATATACACATAATAATACAGATCTACCTTGGCCTTTGAAGTTTCCAAGTCTACGGGTAGTAAATGCCAAGGCAAGTGTGAACGTGCAAATCGCGGTCGCCGCATCTTGCGCACAACATCAACGGTATCACCCAAAGAATTTCTGTTATTTGATTGCATATATATTGCGTATATATATATATGGATATAAAAAGTGTATTTCTAAGAAAAGAGTACTTACGACACCCACTCGTAATGATCCTCACTGTATAATGCTGACAATTCGATTAGGGGAGCACGCAACTGTTGCATTTGCTTCGCTTGCTCATAGTTTAAATGATTGCCTAATAACCAAACCATTTCTTGGGCCCATGTCGAACCGGTACGTGGATACGACACTAGCCAAACATCGTCTGTATACGTTTTCAAATTTCTAATCGATTCCCCGATATTCATAAATTGTCGTGGCAGAATTACATTCCCTGGCGAGACGCTTATGAAACAATTCTTTTTAGGAAACATCGCGTCAATACGCTCGGCAATCGCTTTATCCAATTCCTCGTATTTCAATTCCATTCTCTTTGCAAGCCTCAAACTTACACGGCTCGGAAGGTTGACACAAAAGTGTATTTAAATAGAAGAAAATTCAAAACTCGAATTTCGCAAATTAAAAAAAAAAAAAAAAAAAAAGATTTGCAACCGTTTGCTTCAACGTATCATGGAAAACTACATTTTCTGGAAAAATTGCAAGAGCTGTTTAAGCTTTATTGAGTACACATTTAGTGAAAGTAAAAGTATTTCTTGTTTGGCTGAAGAACTAAGTTCATTGGCTATACATTAAATCTGCAATCAGTGATATCGTTATTGATGCTGTGAATGAAACTCTCTTGACATTAAATTATATATATATATATATATATATATATATATATATATGTATACAATTATTAAATCGTATATATGTATACTCATACACACACACACACATATATATATATATAAATTTGAAGAAAAGAAAATTTTTGACAAAAATTTAAGAAAAAGTGCTTGCGCTCCCTCTGTCTCTTCCTCCACCTCTGCTACATACAATTGACATTTGGAAACCTATTGGCAATCAGTGTGAAAAAATAGACAAGATTTTAGGGCCTTTTAATTGTACCTTTGTCGGTGTATTATTCGATCGATTCATTCTGTAAGCCCTGTATTGACAAAAAAAAAAAAAAAACAAAATATTCAATATTTTCAATAATGATTCCGTTACACTTGGTGTGGTGGGCTGAAACTTGAAGATGGAATATATAATCAGAGGTAGCAGGAATTGAAGATTTTCGTAATTAGCAATAGCGGGTTTTCGGGAAACGGTGACAAGTCGTTTGAGACCTTTAAGTATGGCCTCTAACCCGTTCCACCGAAGGCCGTAAGGGGAGCGATTGAAAAAAAAATGCTCTCATTTTTCAAAAGTAATTATTTCTTAATTATTATCCAAAAATAGTTGGGGCTACAAGAGCATTCGCGAAGATTGCGAGACGCTCCTGAATCTCTTCTTCTTTGTTGAATTTGTAAATCGGATTCCGGATATGTAAGAGGAAGCTGCAACAACGACAGAGTAGCAAAAATATCGAGGCAGTGCTTGCAAATGCTTGCGCAGACCCCTGCAAGCCGGCTTGGCTTTACTTTTCCAAAACTGTCAGGTCTTTACTTCTCTTCTTCTTGATAAACATGCATATAATGACATGCACTTAAGAACTCATTCGACATGTTCCAAATAAATGCCTTTCAGCCTGCGCTGCTCGATTCCGAAGGGTTTTCGGTCCTCCTTTGCGAATTGTGGTTTTGTTAGAGCTTTTCTTCATCCACTTTTTTCCAATCTCAAGTATATATCTTCCTGGAAAATGTTGAAATTTTTATTCCGTATTTATATACGGAAAACAACATCATGTCAGTCCCAGTTGCAAAATGATTTCAATTTGATTTCGAAGGGCTTTGAAAATTCTACCTGACAAGACCGGGTAAAAGTGAGCCGGTTCAATGAAAACGCATTGCACTGAGGAGCGCACAGAATTGTAAATGATTTAATGAGTCTTGGAAAACCTCTAAAAATGCGCTAATTAAGACGGCAAAGTAAATATCATGTCATTGTGGCCGTAAGTAATTCAAGCTTCATCTTAGGCCGTTCTCGTGCAGTTCTTTTGCTTGTTTACATTCTTGGCGAAGAAAAGAAAGTAGGTAGTGTAGTAGTAGGTAGTGCAATACACATAAACGAGATCGTGAGCAATTAAACCATTTCGTCTACTAATACTACTTTCTTATTACTCGTTATGTATGTTCAAGAGCAGCTCCATACATGAATAACTGACTAGAGTTCCATGCTTTACGTGAATGTTGTCAGTAAATTTTATTGCTTCAAATGGTATGAGAAGCGTAAGACAATTGAGAGAATTATTTACTCTCGTTATAGTTTGAATTTGCCACTCATTCACTCACTACACACACACACACTCTTCGCATTTGAAGATCATTCTTAGAATTTCAACAAATTGATTGATTGATTGTCTTTACGTTCGTTTTGTAACAGGTGTGTGTGTGTTTTTCTTTTCTTTTCTTTTCTTTTATTATTGTAGAGAACTTTGCAGAAATACCGGTCTTCTCGAGATTTGCCCAAGAGGCAGACGAAAAACAGGCTACGCGTCAATTGAGATACAACATAAATGCATACACATATACATATACATATACATATATATGTACATATATACGTACATATATTTAAGTATAATTTCTCTTCGAAAGGTTGTAAATAAATGGAGCGTTTTGTACGGACGAGCAATCAGGTTTTGAGTGTGAAAAAATATGTCTAAGGAAGAATAGAATTATTTGTAATTTAACAATGAAACGATCGGTTTTGCTTGTAGGCTTGCAAAGAATTCAACGAATTGTTAACTCAGCAGAAGAAAGAAAGTTTTGTGGAAAGTCGGACGTACTAAGCGGTCGTTGTATAAGCTCTTACAGCCAATTTCAAAGTAAAACAAACTTCTATCGCATGCGTACGTTCACGTAAAGCTAAGCCTAAGACTGTAAGAAAAGAAAAAAAAATTCAAACAACAAACAACAAATAATTGTGAAAGTTTTTAAAAAGAAAAAAATTCAAAAACTAAATTATTAATAAAAACACAAAAACAATGTGGCCAGCAAGAGTAAAGCTTGTGCTTGTCGTGATGTGCATAAACCTTTCTTTAGGCTATTCAAGTCAACAAGCTAAGCGATCGTCTGAAGACGATTCAAATCCTTTACTGGATATGGCTTCGATGTTTATTCAGGAAGCGTTCAGCAGTCAAAGCAATAACGCCGGACGCGGCAGCGATAGTAATGGGGCCGGCCTAACTGGCGTGGCTTCCTTGCTTGGCTCCCTTATGCAAGCGAATGCGGGAGGGCAAAATACCGATGCCGGTTCGGGAGCTATGCAAATTCTCTCCGGCATAGGTACCCTCCTGGCCAACGCTGGTAGCAACAACGGTCGTTCAAGTAACGCTGGCGCTTTTGACTCATCACTAATCGGTAACGTGTTAGAGATGTTCACACAGCCGAATGCCAATGAAGGAGATGACGATGGTCGAGCGTCTGCAAAGAGCAAACGGAATACGGACGGATCGATTGATTTCAGTTCAATTATTCAAATCGCTTCCGCTTTTATCAATCAGGACGGTAACAGAAACCATCAAAACCGTGAACGGCAGAAACGCTCTATCGAATCAAATAACGAAAATAATATACAAAACGGAAATGGTTTAATGGAACTGGTGCCTCTAATTATGCAAGCGATTAATTCGTTTAATGGTGCCGAAGGTCAACACGTCCATGAAAAGCATAGAGGTCACGCCTGGGTTTTACCGCCGTTTCTAGAATACATTCATGTGTTATGGGATCATTTTTCTAATTCAGAATTGGGCGAAGCATTGTATGAGCGGTCGGGCGTTAATCAAATTTTAAAAGTGCGTTCGTTGTATTTTTTTGCATAATTTGTCATAAGTAATCCATGGAGAAGTATTTTCTTTGCTCATGTTTGCTCTTTAACTTCTTTAGGGATTTAAGGACCGGAATGGAAAATTGGAATTTAATAAATTATTCGAATCGTTGAACAACCAATCGTTTCGCAGACGCTGGATAAAATCAGCTACACTTTACTTAGCTGACTGGGCTAGCTATCTGGCCAATCCCGATGTTTACTCAAGGTAAGTGAAGCCGTAAAATGTCATCCAAATGTGATCGACACAAAATGTGGACAAGTTTAAGACGCCTTAAGCGCGTTAATGACTTTGCCAACTTGACCTCTTATCTTCAGATACTCCGAGACTATTAACTAAGAAACAAGCTTCGCCTAAGGACATCTATATCTGTTCAGCGTGCCACTTTCCAATCATATGATCATTTTATTGTTCACTCCATTGAATTTGACTTTTTCTCCACATTTCATTGCTTAACGTTACAATTAGTGTAAACATATAAGTAGTTAGTTGGGTAGGAGACCGGTTATATATTTACGCAAGCGGTTTGACTATCTTTTTCTTACAATCTTCGCTTAACAGTATTGCTTCGTTACAGTAGGAAGTTTCGTGACACACTTTTTGCTTTCATTACGGACGCTTATGTATTCTTTCCAAGTATAATCTGTTTAATAAATATACTGTAGAAATGTATTTGATTCGTGAACACACACACACACACTTTACATAAATAAATAAAGCGCGTGAATGTGGCATTAAAATGATAAAATACCGTTATAGTCTTAAACCCGTTATCCGTTAAGGACGCCAATGTCAAGATCACGTATTCATATATATATTTTTCGTCTTGAAGTTGAAAATTTGAAAACGTTTCGAAAATTCGAAAATTAAAGCATTCTTCTCCGCCGGACAACCGGACAAACATATATGCCGAGGCTCTATTACAATTAAGTGAGTTTCTAGACAACCCTCTCTCTCAATTATCGAGCTATAGCTATTTTATTAATACCATCATTTTCTGTGATGCCTGAATCGCTGACAGCTTTCTCTCGTTCTATCTTTTGTGGATGTGGATGTTGTCAGAGATATTCTGAATGTGTCGTACATTTGTTAGCACAAGTGTTTAAAATGCATCTTTCTTTTTACGTTATCTAAACAAGCGCACGTGATATGAACAAACGTGTTTTTACATAACATTCCACATCAGTCAGCAGTTTGAAGTCATCTCCCGATGTTGCTTGAGTTTCCCTTAACACAACATTCATAAAAAATGCCTAAAATTGTTGAAGTGTGAAGAGATCACTTGATAACCATATTTGGTCATGTCTTCCAGGTATTTCCAAACTGCTCAGCTAATGTTTAATGGTTTCCTAAAAGCTCAAGGATATCCAAAGAGCACTCATTTCGATCCTACCCGTCCCAGCGAGACTATATCAAATTTAATCGATTATATTGCTAAGCATCATTTGAGTGTCAAGATCGATTCGCGCCAGTACGTTAAACCTGCAGTCGGTTATTCCAAAGAACTGCTAAAGTTGGGTCAAGCAAGAGGTCTTCTGCAATTCAACGCCACTGATTTAAGCAATAAATTAACGGACACTTTAAACTTGGAGGTAAGTTCGATTGCTGACCAACGATGCATTAAATATTTCCAGGTTTTATGCATTTTTTTTTTTTTCAACAGGTTATTGAACCCGTATTGAAAGTTCATCGTGCCTACCGATATATTGGAAAGCAACCGCACTGCGACCGTTACGTTTTATGTCAGTTGAATACTCCAGAACAGTTTACAAGGGATAAAAAGTCGAATGCTCTTATCTCGGGTGTTAGCTCGAAAATTCTTAAAGTTGGTAGTATAGGCGCTGCTTTTTTTATTAGCACCGAAACCGAAACACCATTTTGGACCCTGCTAAATGTTATTAATACAGCAGCCGATTGTGACGTAAGTATCTTTTCAAAACCATATACGAAAAGTTTGAAATTTAACGGCTTTTTTAGGGCAGATTCCCAAGCACCTAAACTATTTCCTTATAAAATAATTTATTGCCAGGGGGTAATGTTTTCTGTCGTTTCATTTACTGAAGTCCAGGCATGGATTAACCTGACATGATACAGCCTTCGAACTTTTTATCAACGTAAATATAGAAATTGATCTGAAGATGTGTATCCGTCTGTTCACATAACAATTGCACATTGATCTCACTTCGAAAGTGTTTCCTTACTCCCTCTTCCGAATTGATTAAACATAGAATTCGAACTTAATCCATAGATTGAGCCACAATTAACAATTTTTTTCCCTTAATTTAAATGTAAAATCGTTCTCACTTTTTATTCTAGGTTAAGTATCCCGTCGACTGTAACGGTTTTCACGAAGGTGAAGCTAAAGTGACGACAGAATATGCACATAACGAATTGTAAATAATTGGAAAATCATTCATCTCTCTTTCGATGTAAAATCTTATTATAACTAAATTATATATATAGACATAGACATAATGTAGTATTAAAATTTACGAAATTTAATTTATTAATAAGAAATCTTGCAATTGTGTGCTATTGTCTTTACAGTTAATTACGAAAGATATACAAAAAAGACGACCATTTTTTTTTTTTTCGATCACTTTTAAATGTTATTTTTTAGTCGATTTACTTAATTAAATTTAATAAATTTAATATTACTTCACTTTAGACAAACACTTCAGCGTTGATTTTACAGAAATGATTTATTTTTTCATGTTCTTGCATATCCAGTCCATGCCTTCCTAGAATAGCAAATAAATTCAATTTATTGATTAAAGAAAAATTGCAGTGTTCCTACTTTAAGGCCTGTACCCTCCAGTGCCGAACAAGATTTTATTTGCCAAGTGCGATCTTCTAAACGGACTAAACCAATTGCCTCGGCAACTTCGGATGATGACATAGCATTTGGTAGATCCTGTTTATTGGCAAATATTAAAAGAGGAACCTGTTTTAAACGATTGTCCATTAACATTTCAAAGAGTTCATTGCCCGCTTCTGCCAAACGTTCCCGATCAATGCAGTCAATTACATAAATCTATATAAGCAAAGGAAAAGCAAAAATATACGTATATATAAAAGAAAACGTTGATCTAATTAGATGCTCTCAACCAAAACGTCTGTATTTGCAAAGTAGTTTTTCCAGTATGGCCGTATCTTCCATTGGCCGCCAATATCCCAAACGTTTAATTTAAAACCATCGGCGGCTA
This sequence comes from Glossina austeni, assembly GCA_000688735.1. Lineage (NCBI taxonomy): Eukaryota > Metazoa > Arthropoda > Insecta > Diptera > Glossinidae > Glossina > Glossina austeni. The sequence continues at coordinate 139,049 of KK502825.1, forward strand.
CTGATTTGATATTGAAACCGGCTGTTGGCGTTACCTAGAAGACAGTACAATATAAGTAAAATGTATTTAAATCATTTGTGATATCCTTGGCTTGGAGACTGTGTAACGAACCGTCGTAATTTCTTCGTTAGCCAATTGCTTTAGAATGGTTGTTTTCCCAGCATTATCCAGACCAAGTAATAAAATGCGAGCTTCGGTGTCAGGATTAGGTCGAAGTTTGCGTAATAAAGCAAGAAGTCCCTAAATTCAAAGAAAAGAAAAAAAATTGAGTTCTACTTAATGTGAATAAAATTTTCGAATTAAATCTTTAACATAACCAGCCCGAGCTCATCCTCTGTTTTGACTGGCAACTGAAGGAAAAGCACGGAGTACGGTGTCGCGCAGGTTATGGATAGAATACAAGTCGCAAGTCGTATATGAAGCACACAAAATACATAGATGAATATAAAAATCACATGGTCAATGTGGTAGGATTGGTAGTCGGACCAATTATTATCTAACACGTTCCTATGAATTATGATTTGATGAAAACGAGTCGAAAGACTTTATTAAATTTTACAATTTTTTTTTTTTAAGTAAGTGAAGTAAGTATGGACACGACGAAACGACCTCTAAAGAAAGTAAATAAGAGTGACCGAAGTGAACATTTCCTTAACTTTCTCACAGCAAAGTGTACAGTATTGCTTGTGAAATGTGACGACAATGTGGCAAAATGGTATAAATATTTTGTTATTGTGTTTTACATATATTCTGTACAAATATAAAAAAAAGAAAAAGTGTTAATTTGAATAGACGATACATTATGCCATAAAAAACTATAATGCATAGCAGCACATACATATACATACACATTTACACATTTCCTAAAATATACAACGCTGTTACGTTCAATGCATTTAATTAGTTTTGTTTCATTATGAAACTACGTTGCCATGACAATTATGAGAAGAAAGAAAAAATTGCACAAAGATCCATTTCGTCATATATAACTGTAATTACTACAAAACCTCTTTCACTAATCACATACCATAATTAATTTATTTAAAAAGACTTTAATCTACTCGCTACGTGTAGATCGTCCAGTGCGTTTGCTTTTCAAAACAACGGGCTATTGAAGCGCAATAGTGTCACTAATTTAACTCTCGATAACTACAACAACATTCCACTTGCAAAGTTCGATATATACTGAGAGCACTTTAAACGCGAATTACAGAAGAGAAGTTAGAAGCGAGAAATACTCACATATAACATATATCGTATACGTATAAAAACATATAGTAATGATAGTGAGCGGTTTTAATGGTTTTGGACAGTTCGGAGGAAGGCGGAAGTTAGAAAAGTTTGAAGGTAATTGCTTTTTGCATAAACTTGTAATAGTTGCATAATTCTCGGTTCCGTCTCCAAATAGATACGCTTGCAGACGACGCTTCAGCAGGTACTTTATTTTCATGTTCATGGAATTGTACGGCATTCGCTTATGGCAATAATTTATATCTAAGAGGCTTTTTTGCTGGAAAAACTAATAATTTTAGAAAATTGACTACTAAAGAAACTATAAAATCTTTGGCTATAAATGATCGGTTCTGTTTAGTATTGCTGAGCAATGGGAAGCTTTATAAATTAAAACTTTCTACAGATAGTGAGTTAGAGGAACTTACTTTTACACCTGATAATCACGTTGTGCCACAAAAGCGTGGTATTTTTGGAGAGTGTAAGAGTGTAAGTTCATCTCCATTGGAAATAGAGTTTGTAGCTTGTGGCAATAATATTACCGTAGCCATTAGTAATAAAAACGCAGTGTTTAATGGCACTACTCAAGCTTACGAATTTCCCAGACATATGCATACCAAAGAATTGCAATGTGGCTTTGAACATGCAGTTCTTCTGAACACGAACGGTGACATCTACACGTGGGGCAATGGTTTGTAAGTGGTCATCTTAATGTCTTGAAAAGTTATTAAATTTCTTTATTTTAGAAGAGGCCAATTGGGACAGGCAATCCTGGGTAGAGATGAAACTCCTTCTTTAGTAGAAGCTTTAGCAGGTCTTAAAGTGAATTTGAAATTGCAATCAATATAAACGTGTGTAGAATAAAATAACGTTTATATGCTTAACTTAGATAATCGCAATTGCTGCGGGAGGCTGGCATTCAGCTGCAATTTCAGCGTTTGGTGACCTTTATACTTGGGGCTTTAATTCAAACGGCCAGTTGGGTCTACGTGTTTTCAAAAACTCGTCATCCACTTTAAAAGAACCAGCTGTGTACCCATTGCCGCAAATCATAGACCTACCAATATGTAATTGCTCAAAATTAAATTCAGACGTTTCGTCCTGTCCTCCCATTAAAGTTGTAGCTGGGGGCCGTCACACTATAGTCGTAAAAACCTGCGGCTCATTATATGGCTGCGGCTGGAATGCCCACAACCAACTGGGCTTAATATGCGATCACGACTTTGTCGATAATTTCCAGTATGTCGACTCTATATCAAATGATCTGACGGAATTAATTAATAAAGTCTATTGTGGCAGTTGGTGCACAATAATAAAAAAATAATTAATAAGAATTTTAAACGCATTTGCTAATGTTGTTTATATGATCAGAAATATCTTTTAGTTTTATTTAACAAACACTTTTTATCTATTGCAAGAGGAATTACTCATAAATGCTCATTATGCGTGTAATACGCAGCCAACGTTATATGTGTATAATTTAAAAACATTCTTAGACAGATAAAATTGAAGCCAATTGAAACCGCATTATGCCGATTATGATCTCAGACGTATTTCGTCATGGATTTACATGGCGAGCATGTACATGTATCCGCAATTAGAACAATAAACACCCAGAAGTCTAAATGGAATGGTAAATGTACAGAAAGATATACATGTGTGTAATAAGCTTTTACTGTTTTAAAGCGGCCAAGCTGGGTACATTATCCGAAGCTGAACTGCAGTCATTTAAACTGAGATCAAAACTGTTTTCTCCACTAGTGCCAGTGACGTTAGTTAAACTGGAATCGTTATTAGAACTAGCCTGATCGAAAATGCTGAGATTTGGTAGGGAATTGTCATCATCCTCTTCGCCATCACCCTCTATATCGCTGGTATCGCGGTCATTATTTTTATTCATATTGAAATCATCGCTCGAGGCATGCAATTGTACACTACGTTCATTATTGTTTGCTTTTATCCCGAGAAAATTAGAATTGCTTCCTGTCGCATGATCACGTTCAAGTATTTTATTACAATCTGCAGTACTGCAGGTCTTGCCAGCAGCAAGCACATTGCACGCTCCGCTCAGGTTAATTCTACTTAAGCTTGGTAGCTCTTCTTCATTATAATTATCTATATGACCATGATTACTCCGCTCTTCACTTTGCACTTGGTAAGGTTTTGTTAAAATACTTAGTAACGGTAAATTAGGATCAACAAATGAATTATTTGTCAATTGCGCTTGTGAGCTGGCCTCTGGTTTGCGCTCCGTATTCCTTAGAATAGACAATAAAGGTACATTTCTTTCACTTTCAATTACACCTTCCCCATGTAACGGTTCGGCATTCTGTTGTGTAGGGTATCCTGGTGGACTACCATTACTAATATTTTTATATTGTTCAAAAATGCTCAATAAAGGTAAATTAGAATTTATCAGATGGGCTTTTGGGTGGGCATCTGCCTTATCCTCTTTCTCTGCAACTGTCGTTCGGCTTTCCATGGTCTTTTCACTTTTCTGTACATCATTATCACCATTATTAATATTCGTTACATTTCTATCAATATCTTGTTCTGTTTTTGGCTTGAAAGGTTTTTCAAAAATGCTCAATAATGGCAAATTAGAATCCAACGTATTTTCATTTTGCCTATTAACGCACTCCTCTCCATTTCGTTCTAAAGCATCGGCATTTCGCATGTCTTTGTCGTCGTTTCTTTTGCCTCTAGGTTTCACTAAAATACTTAAGAGCGGCAAATTAAGAGATGGTGGGCTTGGCGACATTACTTTGGACACACTTTGTCCATTTCTTGGCGATATATTTTCTTCATTTTGTGCGGCGGTATTAATATTTTCATTTTCCTCACTGTTGGCAATTCCATGCATTTGTATTGCATTTTGTTGCTGAGTTTGAAGCCTTGACGATTTTGATAACCTTGGGGGTGGCTTAGGAGGGACACTGTCAGTTGTTGTCGTTATATGTTTTTCGTTGAAATGCTTAGTATAAAAATCTTTATTGTTATCCATTAAACTTTGATCATTTTTGTTTAACATCTCAGTTGTAGGATAAAATTCACTATCGAAGACCATGTCCTCTATATCCTTGAAAATTTCACTGGGTAACGACGTGTCTGCAATTTTCACTGCAGCTTCTGCTGTTGGTCGCGGTAATGGTTCTGCAAATTAAATTAAGTGAATATGTGTAGAAATCTTAAACTTCAGATTAAACTTTTTGTTTTTTGATATTTAGAATTGAACAGGACCTGAAAATTTTCAACTGTGTTATCTGCAATTTACGTTAGGCTTCAAATTTTTACGAATGTTAAATGCAGACAGACAGATCGATCAATTTTATTTTAATTGACTCACTTTCAGTTGGTTGTCTATGGGTAATTATCAGAGTAAGTAAGTAGGACTATAAAATTGCACCTGAAGTTGCTTTCAATTTTTTCATTAATACGTTACCTTTTAATAAATTCTTAGCTAGAAAATTAGCAGCTCGAATAAGTTTGGCTTTCAGTAAGAGATTCAACAAAACTCCCAAAGTTGGCCGTTCATGTTTACGGCCCGATGTACCCCATTCGTCGAAAAGAATTTCCGAAAATAGCCTCGAGTCTCCGTGATATTGGACGGCATTCTGGATAAGCCGTATGTGGTCGTTATTGTATTTGCGCTCACTGATAGGAAGAAATTCCTCAGAGTCAATCGACTCGTCTAGATTAAAGCTTTCATTATCAATTTTTTTTGGTATAACCTGTATCAGATCAAGCCATCCCTCGTTGTCGTCAAGAATTAAAGACAATTCATAACTGTCCTTCTGGTGCAAATGCCTTAATTCGGTCTCACGCGAATAAAACGACATTTTTTATATTTTTGTTTTGTTTTATGTGCGCTTATAGCTGGAAGTATGTGGTTTTCTTGGTTTACTCTTCCTATGCAAATACTTCAGGGTTACTAAATAGTCACTTAGCTTAATAATGGAGGTCATGCGACGCATTGCTCTGTAGGGTTGTAGATTGAATGTATTTTATATTTGTCAGCAATTATTGTTTTATGCATTGTTGGGTGTAATACTGGAGGTAGTATGAATGGAATGAATAAAATGAAATTATAAAAGCTCAATACTTTTTTTTATATCTACTAACATTTGCATTTCCTTTATTCCTATGTACTTTCGTTACATCCCATGCTAGTCCACCCATCACCTGTTATCCCTACAAAAAACAAAGCTTTCCTCATTTCCTCATTGTTTTGTTTAGTTCTCCTGTGGTTAAGTTTCTCTTACTTTTTCGCTAATCAAATAAATTATTGAAAAACTTTAGTTTAAACAGTAAACATTTTGTTGTTGTTGGTAATAAAAAAAAAAAGAATTAATGAGAGAATAAATAATTATTAAAATTTCTTTTAATACTCGCGCTTAGGTGTGGTTTGAAAAAAAAAAAAAAACTGTATGTTCGCACTCAATTAATTTTTTGTTTTTTGTTTTTTGTTTTTAATTTATTTACAAATGTTTTATTTAATACTTAAAGATTAGATCAGCTTGAAACTCGTCTTCCACTCGGCCAATAAAAGTTATCTTTGCTATGAATTAATATCTAAGCTGCACGAACGGTTGAATATGCCAATGAACCGAGCCTTAGCTCTGGCAAACAATTTTCTGTGGAAATTTGTCTTTACCTGTTAGTGGAGTCATATGCGTCATTGCTTGCTTAGCTATGCTTAGCATCATAGCGATCATGACTAAATATTTTTTATATTTACACTAATTATTTTTCATTAATTTTCCATTCCTTTGTTTCTATGAAAATTGTTTTTTGAATTCCGTGTTTTAGCCCACTTTACTCGCGGGGCTTTTCTACGAAAAGCATTTTTTTATTATCATTATCAACAACTCTTTTTAGACTCATAATCTTAAACTTAATCGCTTACATATTGTTTATTCTCTTTGTAGGACTAACTTTCGAAACGCTTATGCGGTCAATAAAGTGCCTCTAATTGCTGAAAAATACTTAGCTATGGTCTTTTGGCCATTACCAATTTTGGCAGCTGCTTTCATTGCTGTTAAAGCTCAGGCGAATGATCCTCAAACATATCAACCTCGTTATAATCCCCAGTACATGAACATACAACAACAATCGCAACAAAATCAACCTGCTACCACACAATATGATAATCCGCTATTAACCACCTTACAGGAATCGGCTCAACAACAACAACAAGGAAGCAGTAGTCTTGGTGGTCCGCCCAACCAAGGAAACTACAATTATAACTACGACAACAACGCATTAGGCGGTGGTAATCAAAATTATGATCCCTTTAATCGTAATCCTGGTTCGGGTGGTATAACTTCGATAGGTTTGGGTTATGTAGACAATTATATTAACGAAGATAACTTTTGCCCTGAACATTGGATAACATTTAGGCAAACATGCTATCGCTTCGTACGCTCACCGAAACGAAATTGGCTCGATGCTAAGAAAATATGCACCGCCTACAACGCCAATCTGCTTAATGTGGAAAATGTTGAGAAACACTCATTCATTTTAAAACAATTGATTTTACAAAATCAGCGTCAAAATCGATTTTGGATATCAGCACGACAGACTGGTCCGAACAGTTGGGTAAACGATGACAATACTCCTTTCGTAATGATCGAAGATGCATTTTCGTTTGGCGAGGAACAGGCCATTGAAAATGAAGACTTACACGATAATCGTTTCTTAGTTCAAACCGAATACAATCGTAATAATCCGAACCAGTATTACAATACGATACCGGGATCAACAAATCGTAATGTAAATACCGATTATAGGAATTATGCGGGTAAGTAAAGTGAATGAAAGTAATAAAAATAATTAATTTAAAATTGCATTAATTTTGTCCCTTAGGTGCTGGCCAGTATGGCGAACAAAATCTGATACGCGATCGTTTGGTTTACGCTTTCTCCAAAAAACATGATCGTTGGATGTTTATGCCAGCGTATGAGAAAGAATTAAATTTATTTATATGTGAATCACATTTCCTCCACAACCCCGATAATATAAATATTAAAAATGACGACAAACGCCCCTTTCATTATGGTTTAGATATAACGGATTTTGAGAAAATTCCAAGGGGACCATATTTTGTTACACAACCGAACGATACTACTTTTGATACAAGCAAAAATCGTTTGATAAATGACGTAAGCTTGAGCTGTCTAGCTGCTGGTTATCCAACGCCCACTTATCGCTGGTATAGAGAAGTATATGTTAATGATACTTTAGAATATCGTCTGATAGATCCTTTGAAAAACGAGCGCTATACTCTATCGGGTGGAAATTTGATAATTTACGATCCCAAACAAGCTCTTGATCAAGGGGCGTATCATTGCGTGGCGGAAAATAAGTTTGGACGAATACGTTCAGAAAGCGTTAAATTAAATTTCGGTTATATAATGGAATTCAATTTGAAGAGATCGGCTGAAACAGGCGATATGAATTGGGGCAAATCGATATTCTGCGATCCACCTCAACATTATCCAGAAATCAAGTATTATTGGTCTCGCGATTTTTTCCCAAATTTCGTGGAGGAGGATCAACGCGTCTTTGTGTCACACGACGGTGCCTTATATTTTTCATCCATCGAAACTGTGGACAGAGCTAATTACTCATGTACAGTACAAACACTTGTGTCCGATACTGGTCGCAACGGACCATTCTTTCCGCTTCGTGTCAGGCCCAACAGTAAGTTCTTTAGACAAAATCGAATCGATTTATTTTGAATTTTGTGGTTATGTTAAATATAAAAAAGGACTAACCTTCGCAGGAGTACCCTGCAAAATGTGATTAACTAATTGTACCTTCTTTATTTCCTAGGTAATTATCAGGCATTAATTTTCGCGAATTCATTCCCGAAGGTAAACTAATTTCTCAACAATTAAAAGAGTGTTTTAATCTTGTAAACTGTAAACTGTTTAATGTTTAGGTATTTCCTGAGGCTCCTAAAGCTGGTGATGAAATTCGATTAGAATGCCTGGCATTTGGTTATCCAATACCTTCTTACAATTGGACGCGAAAAGAGCAACCATTACAACGCAATGCGTACACGACAAATTATAATCGAGTTTTGATTATACAAAATGCAACAACAAACGATAATGGAGAATATACCTGCACAATAGCCAATTCCCGTAAAGCGGATGAGAAATCCGTCTTCATCAATATTCAAATGAAGCCTGAATTTACCATACCATTGAAGGATAAAATTAAGGACTACAACAGTGATGTGACTTTTATATGTGAGGCCTCTGCTACACCTGATGCGAACTACACTTGGTTCAAAAACGCTGAACATCTAAATCCGGATAATATTGACAAAGACCGTTTTATAATACAGGACAATATTTTGACTATAAAATATTTGGATGCGGAACGCGATGATGGCATGTATCAGTGTGGAGCCTCAAATCAATTAAAAACTGCCTATTCATCGGCCCAGCTTAGGGTACTGTCTATGAAACCATCGTTCAAAAAACATCCTTTGGAATCAGAAATTTATGCTGTAAATAACGGCAATACTACTATTGTATGCGATCCCGAAGCCGCGCCACGTCCGAAATTTCAATGGAAAAAAGACGGGCAACTGATAGGATCCGGAGGGCATAGACGAATACTTCCAAGTGGAACGCTGATAATATCGCCAACTTCACGAGACGATGAGGGCGTGTATACTTGTCTTGCTTCTAATCAGGCGGGTTCCGACGAGTCCAGAGCACGTTTAATAGTTTTACGTGAGTAAATTGTTATGGCGTGAAAGTTAAAAGACTTTTCCATTTATTTCTTCTACAAACTATAGAGGAAATGCGTTTTGTGCAGACACCACCGTTGCGAATTACTACACAAGTCCACGACTTGATTTACCTTCAATGCGACGCTACTTATGATGAACTCTTAGAAGTCGCCTATGTATGGAAACATGACGGCGAGATTCTGCAAAACAACCAGGATGGTTTAGAGAAAATCGTAGGTGAACGAACATTCATGGAGATACGTTACACACAATTAATTAACGTTTTATGTTTAAGATCATTGATTATAATCGTTTAACTGTGCATAATGTAACGATGCTAGATGGTGGGGATTACGAGTGCGTGGTCAAATCGTCCGTCAACGAAATCTCAGCTAAAACAAATGTTGTAGTAGAAGGTGCTCCTGGGGCCCCAGGTGGTGTCCAAGTAGTAGATATTGGAAAAACGAAAGCCCTTATAGAATGGATGGACGGTGCGAATAACGGACGGCCTATACGTTATTATAATATATTAGGCCGCACTAATTGGAATCGTACATGGGTAAATGTGTCAACACATGTGCAAGCACATGAAATTGACCGTTACACAAGTAGACAGCAAGCCGAAATTTCAAATTTAACTCCGTGGTCATCCTATGAATTTAGTGTTGCCGCAGTTAACGACTTAGGTATAGGAACGCCTTCTACTCCATCTCCTATTTATAGCACACACGAAGACAGGTAGGATTTATTATCGAGAGTAAACCATTGCTTTATCAATTTCTTAATGACAGGCCCTATATTGCTCCTAAAAATGTGGGTGGAGGTGGTGGTAAGATTGGCGATCTGACCATTACCTGGGATCCCTTATTGCCTCAAGAACAGCACAGTCATGGAATCTATTACAAAGTGTTTTGGCGTCTGAAGGGCAAATTTGAATGGGCTTCCGAAATTATTAAGCGTCAAGACAATATAGGAATGGCTGTGGCAAACATACCGCTGAATAATTATTACACTGAATACGAGGTTAAAGTTCAAGCTTTAAACAACGTGGGCAAAGGACCAGAAAGTGAAGTAGTAGTTATATACTCAGCCGAAAACATGCCTCTAGTAGCTCCTCAAAAACCGAAACCTCACGCTTTCAACTCGACCGCTTTCAATGTTACATGGGATCCGATTGAATTAACACGCGAAAATATAAGAGGAAAACTTATAGGCCATCGCGTAAGTAATGTTTATATACAAAATTGTAAGTTGAACTAACGATACAGATTTCATCTAGATAAAATACTGGAAAACTACGCAGGAAGAAGAAGATGCGGTGTATTACTTATCACGGAGTACACGTAACTGGGGTTTAATTGTAGGTTTACAACCTGATACCTATTATTTTGTGAAAGTGATGGCATATAACGCGGCTGGGGAGGGACCAGAAAGCGAACGAGCCGAAGGTAACGTTAATTATAAAGCTAATTAATAGACGTATGTCTATAATGTAAAGGAAATCTTTAATTATAGAGCGCACGTATCGTAAAGCTCCACAAAAACCTCCTTCGTCTGTTCATATTTACGGCATTAATCCTTCAACTGTGCGGGTTGTTTGGCGTTATGTTTCACCAGCACAGGACGAAGAGCCCATTGAAGGCTATAAAGTGCGGGTCTGGGAAAGCGATCAAAACATGATTACGGCCAAAGACACAATCGTGGCAATAGGTCAAAAATTGGAAGCGTATATAACTAAGTTGACTCCAGGAAAAAGTTACAACATGCGTGTTCTGGCCTATAGTAACGGTGGAGACGGCCGCATGTCTAGCCCTACCATCCGTTTCCAAATGGGTATGTTTTGCTACTCATAAAAATGTATTTTTTGCTTAATTTCCTTTTATTCTTCTCCACTCTGCAGGCAAGACCACTTTGTAATTTTGGTAATCAATTCATTTTTTTTCTTACTCGAAAGTTAACAAATTGCGATCAAAAAAGTTCACCTTATCGGTTATCAAGTTCGTCCATTCCACTAATTTTTTAGGATTTATCGTAAAACTAGGCGTAAAGTAAATTTTATAAAATAATATTGAATATATGTAAATAAAAAATCGTCACAATTTCCAAAAGATTTTCTTAAGACCACATATTTAAACATTTTGAGCCTTGTTCTTTGAATCCTCTTATATAAATGTCTGCTTCCCACCATTCAGTTGTTTTATATAAGATATTTTTGCATTTATTAGAATCACTATCGGCCTCAACAGTCGCGCGGTCTTCCAAGTGTAAATCCATGAAGTCCTTATATACTTGTAAGTCTTTGCAGCAATGTAAACTCGTCAAACTTGCGTTGCCTTTATGTAATAAATGAATCTGTACATCTTTACAGCTTGCCGGTAAAGCATAAAATTCTTTAGCAATCATATCAACCTTCGCATTCGACGTCGTCTTTAGATCTATTGTTTGTTTCGAAATTTCCAGTTCTAAATATATATTAGTAGGATTTAGGTCAGACGAAAAGATCGTACAAAGATCCGGATGAGTTAGAAAGGAACTATAAAAGTAAACAATAATAATAATATTGGCTTGTCACACGAGTTTACCTACAGTAATGTTTGGTTTAAATTTCCGATAGCCATGCGATGTTGTTCGTGGGAGTGATTACTTGAAATTGCCTCTGTCGGTATGTGTATTGTGTACGCCTCTTTCGGTGTGTATGTAGTAGAACCAAACAAAAACCTCAAACTTTTAATGAATTTATTATTAAACGCATTACGTACTAACTGAAAATATCACAATTTTGAAATCACTCGCTATTTTAGCAATTTATATAAAATTACCTCTTACCTTCTTCATTTCACTTATGGAAGAGTTGGTCTTTGCAGCATATTCCTTTTGGCGCCGCAAAAACTGCGTGGTAGATGTGACTTTTTCATCATTCAATTCTTTTTCTTCGTCTGACCATTTCTCCACATAATATCGGTAAGTTTTGTAAACCAATGGGATTTGATGTCTTTGAAACAATAATGATTCCAAAATTCCATTTACAATGTCAGCTAAAGCCCCCGTTGTCAATACATCTACTTCAACATTCAAGTTCAAATGTTTACAATACATTGTCTACTATCAGAATTACACTTGGTTAAGGTCTTACAAACTATACTTCGCCGAAGAACGTTCTTAATGTTTTATCACCTTTAACCTAATCTGCTGGGCTACGCAAGAAAAATTTATTTAAAAAACGAACACTTAATTTAAGAAAAATTGCTGTAATCCACATCACTTCATAGTGTTGCCAAATTGAATTCTTAAAATAAAGCCGGGCCGCCAGCAATACCTGATTTCTAAACAATTCCATACTTCCTTTTGAATTCGCTATACCTCCCTTTGAATTCGCTATACGCCCTTTTCAATTCGCTGTACTTCCCTGAATTAGCTATAAATCTTTTTGAATTCGGTATACCTCCCTAAAGAGCGATGAAGATTCATTTTTATGTAAATGTCTTACTTGTTATTAAAAAAACAGAAAAACATTAAGACGACATCCCCTTCTTCTTAACAAAATATTGATCATAACATTTTTCCAAGTTAATTTTTAAGCAATATGAAATTATTTATTACTGCATTGCCAAGGTGCCGGTAATTTGCGCATGGCAACATTGCAATGTTTAGTACAATGAATCAAAAAACATTCCCAACGACTAAATAGAAAATATTCATTAAATAGTTAACTGTGAGGAATGTCGGAAAAACCTAGCGTCTTGGTACTTGGAGGTAAATTACCCATTTATAATAAATAAAAACTGTAATCTATCATAAACCTGTGATAAACTGCTAAGAGTTTGAAAAAAAAAAAAAAATTGAATTTAAAAAAGGAAGTGCATCATCAGAATCGTTTTTCATTTGAACAAAGCTTATGTTTATAAAGTGTTGGTCTACTCAAACTGTGTTGGTGAACTCAACATATCAGGAGTTCTTTGGAATTGTGTGCATTTCATCTTGTTATCATCATACTAATTTTCGTTGAGGGTTTATTGTTATTTTTCTTTTAGCTTGAGTGGAATACTGATAATGCGTAAGTTTTTTTTTATTTGTTTCTTCGTTGCACTGCGTGATATTTAGGTTGCGGATTTATCGGACGCAACTTGATTACATATTTGGTGGAGAATGATTTGTCACAGCAAATACGTGTTATTGATAAAACCCCGCCGCAAATGGCTTGGTTGAATGCTAAGCAAATGAAGGCTTTCGAGAGCGAACAAGTAGAGTTTTGCAGTGCGAACCTAATAAATCTCAGTAAGTGGGCTGTAATGTGTTTGCTGAGAGCTTTTTCCTTTTTGTTTTTTTTTAACATGCTTTGCTTCTATAAATAGATTCCTGTAAAAACGCTTTTGCGCCACACCCTGCTACAGACCGTAATTGGGATTTGATAATTAACTGCGCAGCGGAGACTCGTCCCAATCAAACGGACGCTGTTTACAAGGAAGGTATACTTAAGCTGAGCATTAATTGTGCGAATGAAGCATCACATATAAAAGCGAAACGTTTCGTGGAACTGAGCTCGGGATGTGTCAACAGTTCGGAAAAGATTCCTTTAAAGGAAGATTGTAAATATGAACCTTGGACTGCTGTAGCCAAACAAAAGTTAAAAGTAGAAAAAGAACTGGATACAATGGAAGATTTAAGTTTCACAGTCGTTCGTCTCCCGGTAACTTATGGTTTCGGCGATAAACGCTATTTAAGTAAGTTGAACTTTGATTTCGATTTTTTTAAACACAAAAGTAACTTTTAACATAAAACGGATTCCAAACCTGCTCTAGTGCCCAGAATTTTAATTGCGGCTATTTACAAATATTTAAACGAAACTATGAAATTGCTGTGGAATGATTCTATGCGTTTGTCTACCGTCCATGTTGACGATGTGTGTGCCGCTATTTGGCAATTAGCGTCAAGTCCGAAAGCTCATCGTCAAATTTACAACGTAACAGATGACGGTGAATCTACACAGGGGTCGATAAGTGATATATTAGCCGATATATTTTCTATAAATATAGATTATTTCGGCATAGTTATGTCTAACCTGACGAAGGTACAATTAATTTATATTGAAACAAAGCAAAGTCTTACTAGTCTTAACTTATTAACTTTCCCCTAGCTAAGTCTTTCTGATACGGTAAGCGAAATTAATGACAAACATATGGCTCCCTGGGCTGACATATGTCAGCAAAATGGTATAAATAATACTCCTTTAACTCCCTACTTGGATGAAGAACAGCTCTACCATAAGCATTTAAATTTGGACAATAGTAAATTGAAGGAATTTGGCTATCAGCTTAAACATCCCAAACTATCACGAGATCTTGTCAAGGCTATTGTTGACGATTATGTTGAACAAAAACTATTTCCGAAGTCGTTAGCGTTGTAAAAGAAGTAGAACGCGTATCTTTTCGGTGGTTAATGAATGAATGAGCATGTGCTGTGTTAATTAATAGACTGCAGCCCCGTCCCATAATTTGTATCTTTTTACTATTCCTTTATTTTTTGTGAAAATTTCAGGTACATATATATGTTTTCATTTACCTGCCTTTCCCTTAAGTGTACTTATAGTATTATCAATTTAAAGCCATATTAACCATGTTTACTGATCTATATGTTAAAGTTTACCAATTATCATGTTCTCTCTCAAAGGATAAGTTTTTCCATGAATGGATCGGTTATATTAAAAAAAAAATTATCAAAAATTAACTTTTATACTAATCGTTAATCAAAGAGAGGTAAAATTGTAATATTAGTGCCAAAATAAAAGAAATTTTTTTCTTCCCCGGGAAATATTTTAAATTTGTCTTTGCTTTTATATAATCTATTGAGATATTTCATCAGAAACACCGTAGGCAATGGTATATAGTAAGGAATCTAATCTAATCTAGGCAATCAGGTCCATCCATCCGTATGTCATTTTATAACAATAGTTTATTTTTGAAATTGAAGAAGAAGAAAATATCACTTTTGGAAGTTAATAATGGACATTTTCCTATTGGTTGTTGTTTTATAATCAATTTAATGTTTGCCAATATCGTTTTCTTGCTAATTAAATAAAAAATTTATTATTTGCTTTACTCTTTGTTTTATTGTTTTTATTTTTCTTTAAAGGGTTATCTTGTTTTTATTATTTTCATTGGTTTTTCTTTAGCAATATTGTTACTATATTCCATAATTAAATGTTAATTGTATCCGTTAAGTAATATCATCATTAACATGCATATATACATATATGCATATGTACGTGTATATACTTTGAAATGCATTAATTTTTTTGCTCTTGGACTCACTTTCGCTTAACTTAAACGCACTTGAAAACAGCAACAATATTGTGTGTGTTTGTATGCATATAGCATTTTTGTTTTTTTTGTTTTAATTTCTTTTAAATAAATGTACTAAATACATAATGTACATAATGTACAGATTGCATAAAAGAAATCAAAAATAATTTACATTGAGAAAAAAAAAAATGAAAATGAATACAATAAAAAATAAAAGAAAATTCAATATAACTTTCCATAAAATAGCAAAAAATAAAGTAAATAATTAATAAGTTCTTAAGAGGTGCAAGTTTAAATTCACTTTAACATGGCTTTCTTTTAAGTGCTTCGAATATAAATTTTTGGTTTTTCTTTTTTTAATTTACTCTTTACTTTTTCTTATTTATATATATATTCTATTAAGGGGAATTCTTCTCTTTAATTCTTAAAAACTTTAGGTAAATCAAAAAAAAAAAATTTTTTTTAAAGTTAAAATTGGATAAACAAAACTGAATAAGGAAAGGGTTGGCATATGTATCATATTATTATATATGTGGGCTTGATTGTTAAGAACTGTAGTAAAACAAAAAGAAAAAAAAAAAAAAAACTGCTTAAAAAGCTAAGCCGGCATCGCGGTAAGTCGTAAAGATCTTTTCAATTGAGTTTACATAAGCAGCTGTTCGCAAATCAAGACTCAAATTGTATTTCATGGCGCGGGCCGAACGCTCCATAGTATAATCTAAACCAGAGTGAACAATGTCCTTTTCAGATGCACCAGAAATACGCTTCTGAAATGATTCGGATGGTGTAACTGGTATACGTCCGCCAACACGACCAAAACGTCGTTCCAAAGACTCTTGCACAGATTCTACATACCAAGCGAACGAGAATAAAGCATAAAAAAAGAAATCGTTTATTATTTTATTATAGAAATGCAAAAGTCCTGTTATACGCAAATCGAAAAGAGCAAATAACCATTACTTGTTGACAAACAAATAAGAAAGATACAATCGCCTTGAGTTGGACTCCCAATGAATGGTTATCATGAACAATAATTCGCGGGTATGTTTCGCGGAACCTCATGAGATGAATTATGCCGCAAGCTCTTTATTGGCCGTCTACGATTTCTCTAGAACAATACATTTCAGAATTTTCGAATGTTTTTGTCGGGCTTTTAACATTCAAAGCAGATTTGCCCAAGTCGTCTGTCTGAGGAATTTTTTTTTTGAACTTTAAAAGTAAACTGGATTTGATCACTGCCTGAATGTCGTGCAGCACTTGAAAGATATAGAGAGACGTATATATATATATATGCCGACGTATAATATATATTTTCGTCTGTAGTTACGGATTACTAGCACTAGCAAACTGCCAACGAGAAATGTTCTCGATTAGTCCGCCGACACACCCACAATAGCTGAAAATTTATTAAAAATTATCATATTTCTGTTGATGATGATGATGATGATGATGATGATGATGATGATGACCATCGCAATGGAAATAAAAATGAAATGTCGACAATTTTTACATACTTGTTTCAGCGGTGCTTGAAGGGGATGTCCAAGATTTGTCCAAAGACGAGTATACCTTTCTTAAATGTTCCCATTTTATTTTGTTCATTCAGACAAAAAGAATAAACTCAACAACGTATGTGTGTGCAAATTGAAAGCAAGACTTAACAGTAGAATTAACAAAAGGGAGGCAATGCATCCTATGAAAACCATACAGCAAGTGTTTTTGAACAAATAAACTAAAATCGGATCGGATTTTATTTGGGTATATAGTGACGTTTAAACACAAAAGCAGAGGTTTGCAATTCATACTTAATTTGAATTGTAAGGATACGAGGGATAAAATGACAAAACAAGAATAAGAATAAATTTCAAAAAAAAAAAAAAAAAAAAAAAAAATTATTTTTAAAAGGATTAAAAAAAAAAAAAAAAAAAAAAATTGCTTTCTTTTCGAGGATATATTAACAACAAATTTTGAAAATAAGAAATTAATACAAAACAAATATAAAATAAGTTGTAAACTGTACCGTCCAAAATAAACCTTTCAATTGACTGTTGGACAGAAGCTAAATTGATTTGGGAAGAAAATAGAAGAACGTAAGAGAAAAAAATTAAGAAATTACTGCGGCTAGCTTTTATACAAAACATAAACATAATTAAATTCAAAAATTTAAAAAAAAGTTTACATGTGTATATGGGAAAGGGTACGAGAGTCGGCTGGTTTATATGTATTTGTGTTTTTCTGGTTGTAATTTTTTTGAAAAATTAAAAATAAAATAAAATCAAATAAAAAATAAAAGAAAAGAAGAGATCGAAATTATAATTAAAAAGTAAAGCAAATTATAGCCAATTTTAGAGAAGGTAATAAATTTTTAAAATCACTTACCCAGCAAGTGATAGTTGGATTCACGTTCATATTTGAAGGTCAAACGACCGTAAGACACATGATTCAAATTCTTCAACCATTCAAAGAACGAAACGGTGACACCACCAGCGTTAATATACAAATCAGGGATAACTAAAATGTTACGTTCAATTCGAATTTTATCGGCAGCAGGTGTAGTTGGACCATTGGCAGCTTCACCGATGATCTTTTATTGAAAATCATTTATTGAAAATTGAATAAATTGTTGCAGAAACATGCGACAAACGAAACAAACCTTGGCTTGGATTTTATGAGCATTTTCATTAGTGATCACTTTTTCAACGGCAGCAGGAATGAAAATGTCACAGGGTTCGAACATTAGGTTTTCCCCTTCGTAAGGCTTAGCGTTTGGATAACCAACGATAGTGCCGTGTTCGTTCTTCCAATCTTCTAAGAGCTGTATAAGAAGCAATATACGGGAATATTAATTTTGTTATTAAAAATTTCGTAGGATTTTCTTATACCTTAGGATCAATACCCTCTTGACTATAAATTGAACCATCGTGCTCAATAATACCAACGCAAGTCGCGCCGGCTCGTGTCAAATAGCGACAAGTATGAAGACCGACATTACCAAAGCCTTGGACAATAAATGTCTTACCACCCCAGCCAGGTGTAGTGCCAATCATGCTCATGTAATTGGCCTCATTGATGAAGTTTTCCAGACCGTGGAACACACCGCGACCGGTGGCGGATACACGACCGTGAATACCGCCCTGATTGATGGGTTTGCCCGTAACGCAAGCATGAGCGTTGATGTCTAGATGGCCAATTGTTTTGGCATATGTATCAGCAATCCAGGACATTTCACGTTCGCCGGTACCCATATCGGGAGCAGGTACATCAACACCGGGACCAATGAAACCTTTCTTAGCCAATTCAAGTGTAAAGCGACGTGTAATTTTTTCCAATTCATGTTCAGAATATTGTTTTGGATTGATTTTCAAGCCGGCTTTCGCACCGCCAAAAGGCACATCGACGCAGGCACACTTAAACGTCATCAAAGCTGATAAGGCTTTAACTTCATCACGCGATACATCCAAAGAAAAGCGAATACCTGAAATAAGGGGAGAAAAAAAAAGAGGAAAAATCATAGCAACAAGTTAATTACATATACATATGACGCGAACAATAATCTGTCTCTCGTTCAACAAATTACTGCTGTCCGTATGGATGGACGCGTATGTATTAGTTTGCTTTGAAAATATTTGCATGCTATGCAAAGTATTATGTGACACCCGTACAGACTACGTAAGATTTCTAGTATTAATTACACGTACCCAGTGTACCCAGTACTTAACACATATACAAGCTCACAAGCTTTTCAAAGAAATATTTCAAATATTTCAAAAAACATTTTTGCTACGTCCTGAGTGTAAAGATTAGCAATTTATCGCCTAACATACCTAAGCGGAGGATTGTTTGAGATAGAGGAGAACTCAAAGCGTTCTTATTTCAGGTCAATGAAAACGCAATCTTATCTTTTAATGCCGTATATAATGAAAGCCCCCTAGTGTCGTAAATGCCGGATAAATTTTATTGGCAAAGAGTTGTGTATCTTAATATTTCAGTGCCAGCGGACTCGATCCATTTCTGCGTTTGTACGTGTGACTGCATTTCTATTTGTGTTTTATCAAAATCGAAACACAAATGAGGTCTTATCGAAAACTACTGAACACGTTTCCGTAGTCATCAAGCAGCACATTACGCGACGACGAAAACATGTGATATGCAAAACAAAAAAAAAAAATAAAAAAAATAAAAAAATAAAAACAAAAAAGGCATTTAGACACAAAGCAAAAAATGAATAAAAAAAAAAAAAAAAAAAAAAATGAAAAATTAATTAAAATAAAAACAAAAAAAAAACATTAAAATAATGTAAAGGTAATTATTATTTAATTGCCCTCATTCACTTAAAGATTACATGGGCGGGCAGCGAGAAAAGCTGGAGACCGAAATTTACGGCACTACTTAACTCTATCTCTTTTGTTTGCCTCTTTTGTTTGTGTTGCGATTAGATAGAGGTGTACTTTTATACAACTTTGTAGTTACTCTAGATCTGCTACGTAGCCGGTAAGCGATTTAATAAGATTTCACCTTCGCAGCTTGCTGTTACATTACCGTTACATAACAATATAATATTGATATTATGATTGTATGCAGCAAAGAGATAAGGAGGTCATGTATTTGTTCGGCGAACTGATGGCTATACAGAAAGACACGGTTAGCTATTTTCTCTTTTCGTTTTACTTATCACGAATTCCTTAATTAATTTGCAAAAAAAAACTAAAGGTATAAAAAACGATTATTCGGAAACCGATATATTTAGTAATTGGAAAAAAAAAATGATATAATGTCGAGTCTGGCAAGATTATTAGACACGAACATACGTACACCCCTGCCGCGTTGAAGATGTTGTCAAATTTCTCTGGTCCAAAGACCGGAAGGCTTCCCTGTGACGTGTGTTGTCTCTCGAAGAGATCTTCTCAACCGGAATTTTGAGTTGGAAAGCCCTTTGGCCTTCGATTTGGGCTTCTAAACCTCGACATAGGAGTGGAAGTGAGAAATACAACGTCGACAGTTAATGCAAATAGGACTGGGAAGGGTTAAGGCAATTCCGTTACTCAAATATCTCCCCACCATAAGTCCGATCAAATTTTCCATTTTTCACAAACATGGGTCGACAGGCCTGCAGAATACAAACGTTATACAAAAACGTTCCCCATGCGCTCAAGTTTTAAACGAGTAAACTGAATATGAGTCAAAATAGAAACCTCCCCAAGTCTTACATTAAATTCCCCTTTGCTTAGTCATTCGCTATTTGATAGGTCGTACCGGGTACCTAGTGAATGATGACAATTTTATGCTCCCGTTAATAACATATTTCATCATTTTGATAAAATTCTCAAATGAATAAAAAAAGTTCATGAGATCATCATAACGTAATACAATAACAACTAAAACGACGAATACACGTCTCGGAACGAAAGAGACTGACCTTAAACTCTCTCTCTCTCTCTACACCATAAGCAAAATGTGGGCGTGTTAGTGTGGAGGAGAAGAGAACGATTTCCTCTTAATTGGTCCTAGTAATTACGTTGAGATAAACGCTCGCTCTAAAGACAAGATGGAAATTGAGGGGCAGGAGCATGAACAGCTTCGAGCACCAAGCTTCTATTCCAATTCTTTTTGAATCCGCTTAGCTTTGCACGCCCATCAAGAATGAATGTATGCTATAAAAAGTCATAAAAAAAAAAAACAAGACCTTCCGTCAGTCCTGACTCGCGGCAAACCCACTGTTGTGGGTGCTACGCATGAACTGATTGAAACGATGGGACATAGCTCTGAAGAATGACTTCATTTCTCATTTGTCGACTTATTTTTTACCTTTTCACTAATTACACAATGGGTAGTATTTGCAAGTATTTGTAAAATCGCATAGAAAACCGACAAACGAATGGACAGACTTCACTTAATCAAAGTCTCTGGTATTATTCTGGTATGGCCTGGCTCGACAGGCGGAATAATGTAATCAGTTTCCGCTCTATTGATGGGCATAAAAACAATGACTATGGAAAACAGAACAATATTTTGTATGATCTCATAATTTGCTTAGCGAAAAGTTATAAAAGCGTTTATTGTCGGCTAAGTGTTGATGTATTTATGACATAATAAGAGGTAGGAACGGCGTCAAGTCGCCCGCTGTTATCGCGATATATAAGCAATAACCGACGATACATAATCAAATTGCTCAGCTTAACGATAAAGTGCCATCATAGAGCAGATAAAGAATAATTTCAGTTTAACTTTAAAGAAGAAAGAAGAAGAAATATTTCGTTAATGTATAAAAATAAAAATTGTTTCACTCTCAAGGTATGAAATTTTTAAAATGTTGTCTGGCTGGCTGGGCGAGAGATCGTTGCCTAACCAAATAGCGAGCCAAAAGACATCAAAAAAGGGTTGGACCGCATGAAATACATGCTATTGGCTTTAGGGAGAGTAAAAGCGATTTACGCTTTAGGTTGTCAGGTGACTTAGCGGTATCAACAAAATCTGTAATCTCTGATAAGGATGCCATATAACATTAGTATAAATAATATGTACGTGCACATATGTGCACCGTTTATGCGACATGAACAACAACAACACAAGGAAGCGTGACAAATTGATAAGTGAATTTTTTTGCATTTAGTTTGTGAATGCGTTGTGTGATGCATTTCGCTTTACGAATAAACCGGTTCAAGGTATTCGTTTTCAGTCTGAAATTCAACGATTTGTGTCGCGTATTTCTTCCTTTATAATCGATGATCTCTATGAAATCATTTAAAGTGCAACAAAAAAGAGGGAGGTGTTCATATATAGGCTTTGGCTGCATTATTTACCCCTTCAGGTCCACGGATAGCGTAAGAGATATATGCATGAAAACATTTTTGGAGTAAATATCTTTACACACTTTCCAATGGGGATTGCAAAGAGCGAGCTTATGTGTCCGGGATGATGGAAAGAGATTGTTAGTCAGACAAAATACGCAAACGAGACTTCCTCCTGCGACTCATAGAGACAAATTTTACAATAATGATAAGACAATAAGAGAAAATTTCTAATCCGCCTGTTTCCCGAGCTCAAGGCACAATGCATTCACTCAGTGAAAATTCTTTGATTTTAATTCGAAGGTATACTGCGGTAAATATCACCTCAAAGTGGAGTTATACTGTACGATAAGTGAAGGCGTTAGATAGCATCACGCGCTCGCCTTATGTACATACACGTATACGCATGTGTTTTGGGAAGAGAAGGGCAAGTATAGTCAGCCTTACCTTGTGGGGTATAAAAGTGAAATCGAGCAGAATGAACTTTGACCTAAGATAAGAAGCAAGAAATACAATCAAGCAAGAAGTGCCATCTCGGTTAAGAGTGCGTGCAGCTTAAGTGGTTTGCGAGACACATTTGTAAATCGGACAAAGAGCTTGACATGCATATGCATATCTTCATGCTTTCGAAGTAAGGAATATAGATATTTTTTTAGCGCAACAATTTCCGGGCTACAGCGATTATGGTATCACGTCATTTTTTATTTTTCATTAGACAAACAATAAATTCGCCCAAAAAGTTATTTTATCAACAGATGTTTGGTACGCGTTTGTATTCTCTGCGGAAAGCTATTATATGCGATATATAATATGTGATAAAAAAAATTAATGAGTGATATGCAAAAGAACGCCAGCAATAAAGAACACAACGAATCAAATTAATTCACGCAAGCTGTGTGTGTGTGTCAGCCTTATTGGAATGATGTTCACATAAACGTGATGTTCGTGAACAACTATTTTTATTGGAACATTATTGATGCCTTGCTTTGTCCTATACTGTGCAAAATAATATATAAAATGTGCTCGAAGGAAGACCAGATCTTGTTGGACCCGTCGTATATGTCTTGCTAGGCTTGATAAGAAAAGACCGAGATATTGTGTTGTCGTGCCTTGTAGTACAGCGTGAACGAATCAATTAACCAAACATGTGCTTCGCTAATCAGATGCTGGCCATGACAACGATTTGCCTAGTAGTAGCAATAGGAGCTACTAAGTCCTAACCTTAAGCATTTTAGACAAGGACAACAAACAAAGAAACTTTCTGATCTGATTTTGTAATACGTACGTGCCACGATGTGCAAATAATTTATTAAAAAAATTAGATAGAAATTATGTGCTCGCTTACATGATAAACACAAAAGTAAATAAAAAAATATAAGCGTACGAAAAGAGCGTATTTAATTACATACATATGTAGGCATTGTACGTGTGCGAAACTAATAAGTTGATGTCAACATTTCCAACAACAATTATAGTTTTCATTAGCACAT
Organism: Glossina austeni; assembly: GCA_000688735.1. NCBI lineage: Eukaryota > Metazoa > Arthropoda > Insecta > Diptera > Glossinidae > Glossina > Glossina austeni. The sequence continues at coordinate 162,603 of KK502825.1, forward strand.
TTTTAACATTGAATCGCTGAGTGGCCTTAGTAACTAGCATTTTCTATAGTCATATTTTAAACGAAAACCAGTTCTGAACAGCGTGGAATTGTAAAAAAAACAACAATAATAATTAATATCCAAAAAAAAAAAAAAAGCTGAGCAAGATTTTAATTTCTTCATTTCTATAAGATAAGATGGAACAATTTGCATAATTGCGCCTTAGAGCTGAAGGCCGCAGCTAATGCTTCCCGGAGTTGTTCTATTTAATCGACACGGTAATGTAAGAAACCACGAGATGCGTAAATAAATAAATAGCTTTAAAATAAAAAAAGAAAAGAAAACAAATGCAAATACACATATTTACAGAAATTTATACGATCAAGATATTATAGAACACGACAATGAAACGATGACGAGGAAAGAACAAGGTCACCAGTCAATAAAACGACAACACATTGTAGAAAGTGCAAGAATGGCAGGGAAAGAGAATTGGGAAGAAACCAAATTAAAAAGGAATCGATTTATACGACTTATGCAATAAATTGTCATCACAATATCTATCCATAGGGTAGGATACTTTCTTCCGACAAAAATAATTAATGGAAATGTGCATACATTTGCAAAATAACAACAACAAATATCGCTATATTATGGAAAAGTTATGTTTTTTGTCATTTAATTTTTTTCACCACTTTAATGATAACAAATTTTTGCTGACCGACTGACCGCCTATGTGTCAAAATACATTTGCAAAAAAAGCAATTGTTACATAATTGCAAGAAGAAAACGTAAGAAAAATCGCTGACTTACGGAAATCAAACATTTTGCACTTACCACCTTTAGTTGGTATACGGTGAGTACTGTGCTGGGCACGATACCCGGTAATCATTTCATAGTCCCCGGAATCACGACGCAGTGGAAAAGCAATTTCGATGATATGGTCGCAGGGTTGCATAAGCATTAGGATACCTTTAACTTTCTTTCTCTTATCCTCGGCAGATAAACGACTTTTCATTTCACAAACAAGACTCTCTTCAGCAATTTGGCAACCGCGATGGAAGAAATATTCCACCATATCAAAGAAACGCGGATCTTTGGCATCGGGAACATGCTTGAGACGTTCAGGTATTTGATGGTCGGCATAGCCGCGACTCTGCATTGTAATGGTAGGTAAAGCCTTGACCAAAGTGGCCACTTCTTGCTGGCGCACCGCGGCTTGACGAGCCAAATTTTTCAAATGATACATTTTTTAAGGTAATTCTCACTCACAAGCACGCACACTAAGCCCCTAACTCTTTGTGGGCACACAAACACACAAAATTTTTATTTTGCAATTTAATGAAAATGCGTATTTTCAACGAACGCCCGAACAGCTACCGTAAAACTGAAAGTCCCTTTTGATTCGTTTAAGTCGAATGGTTTACTCGGTATTTAATAACAGCGAACATCAACAATTTAATAATGTGTTAATTAATGTGCACGGTTGCATAAAAATGCGACTATAAAACACGGTAAACAATTAAGTACATACTTGAGCACAATTCAGTTAGCGAAATCACAATATAATACTTAAATATAAAATAAAAATTAATTCATTAAATAACACTAAATAAAATGTCTCTTTCCGACTGTATTCGGTACTAAAGTCAACATCTCTGTGCTCATATGGACAATATTGCCACTAAAAAACCCATTTAAAGTTAATAAGTGCTGCCTACATACAAAAAAGCGAACTCGCGACTAAAGTAATGAAAAATTGAAACAAGAAAAATATATATAAAATATATCAATCTTAAAGCCGTAGACTTAAATTGTGTAATAATTTTACATTATTTGGAATTCAATATGATTTTATTATCTAATTGAACGAAATGAAATCATTGCATGTGTAAATAGTTTCTCTGGATAAAATATTTTTTTCATGAACTTAGCAATCATATTCATAACGAGAAGAAATTTGTGTACTCTGCAACCCTACTTTAACGTCATTAATAAAGCCGGCATATGATCGCTAGATTTTATGAAAGTAAATTCCGTTTTTTCGCAATTAAAGACACACGCTAATTCTATTTCTGTGCAGAGGAGCACGTTTTTGTGGCTTCCTTAGTTTCGGGGTGATCATTTATAAAAAGTGATAAATTTTGTGAGGCTGTAAAGCTCAACACTATTCGCGTCCTTCGCGGCCGTGTCTCTAATTACCCGTGTATTTCTTGGCTAGAAAGTTTAATGTCCTTGACGAGATTGTTTAATTTTAATAGGGGCGTTAAATTGTTCACATTGACCGTAATCAGAAAACGATTTTTAAACTTTAGCAACAGCAGATATAAATCCGAATTAACTTCTAACCAAAAGGTAAGTTAACTGCGTATTTTTAGACTTTTTTGAGGTTTACCTTGAGTATTTTGCAGGTTATATAAAGAAGAAGAAATTTGTTTATGTGATAGAATGCTGAACGTCACATTACAGTTATGGGGGGCTTTTAATTTCTACAAATACTTTACTTTGTTGTGTGTCCATTCTTCTTTGTTTTCCATTGTTTTTACGCCTATATGTTCATTAGTTTAGCATTTCTATAAATAGCAGTCTATTCTTGGCAAAATGCATACGTTAACGTTTGCTGCATACTTTTTTAGTCTTAACGATGGCCTTAGCCTTAAATTTTTCTTCATTAAAACTTTTAAGTCTATTCTATAGATACGCAGGACGGAAAAGATATACGACCTTAAACAAATCAGTTGATTTATTCAGGATTGTATGCGAATGATTGTATGTGGGACTCAGTCCCACTATCATCAAGAAACTGATAATTTCCCACTTTACCTCATATTTTGGTCTCAAGTTTTCGTGTTTGGAAGTTGAATTTTTATTCTTCAAGCTGTAAACTCATTTAGGTCGTAGTAAAGGTTTTCGTTGTATAAAAATTTGATTTTAAATATAAACAATATAGAAAATACGACGTGCAATGGGTCTTGAGCAGAATGGTGTGTGCTGTCGAATGTAATCAAATATAACTAACAAGCAAATAGTGCCTCCTATCACCATGAGATTCGGACAAAGTCGAATGTAAATTCTTTACCTGTACTATTTTTTTCTCTAAAGTTCGTTTTATTCTTAGTTTTTTTCGTAAGCTTTTTCCTAAATATTTGGTTCAGTTGACTTGTATTTAAGTAAAAAAACATACCGGTAAGCTTGCCCGCAAAAAAGTATTTAAGTCGAATATATGTGATGTCACGTGTATGTAAGAATATTATTGAATATTAAGGAAAAAGGAGTGCGTTAAAATAATATCGTTTCAAAACTTCTTCTTGCTCGGTTATTTATATGCGTTTCTGTAGGGTATAGCCTACTTGTAGTTGCTGTTTGAAAGTCCGAGATGTACAGGCATTCATACTTTCTTTTTTCTCGACCTTATTGCCACTGATGACACTGAGTGAGCAAACCAGACGTGGTACTGCGATAGAGGAATCTTCAAATTTTTTCAAGCTTTTTTGGCACTATTTTACATTCTTGGGAAGTTGGCATATTTGCAGCCACCAGTTCCATGCAGATTCGATAATTTTGCGAGAATATAAACGGACGGACAATACATGAGCAAACATATGCACAATGTACTGTTTCTTCTTTGCATAGCTTCACGTTTTGAAAAATTCTTAAAATAATAAGTATTTATGTTGTTTAAATCATACATTACCACTCTTTGGAGGTAAACGTAGGCAGGCGACGTTTTTGCCGAGGTATTGTGCTCTAATTCGAGTAGGGGGATTGATTACTTAAAAAAGTATTGTTTCCGAAAAATTAAAAATATCTTATTTTCTTGATTAACTTAGTTACGAAGAGACTGTGCGCTTGTTTATCGCGCATAGTACGTAGTTTTACGATAATGACGAGAAAATATTTGAGATAACGATAAAGCCGTTATTTCCAGTGCTGAAGGTTTGCTATCCTTATTCATTTTTTTGTAACGTCGAAAATTATGTAGGCATCCACTGTAAGATTTTGAATATATCGACTTAATAAGATCTGTGCAAAAACTGAATGTTACCAAACGAATCAAGGCTGAAAACATCTTGTGATTCATTAACTAATTGCATTGAGTAAATGTTTGTCTGAAGTTCGCCACAAAAGTGTGTCTACCCTATACCGTGCGTAAGAACTTTAGTTGCTAACATTGAGAACTGTGAACCCGCAGTGATTTTCTTCACACGCTTACGTTATCTAAGACCTATAGGTTTAAAGAAATATTTCTTTGTGTCGATAAGATAATGGAATGGATTATAATTTTAGTTCTTCTTTAGACAGAGGTGACAAAACACGCATGTAACGAAATTCGTATTCAATTCTGTCATCTGTCATTGCCAAAATGTTGAAACGGAATACGGCATTAATTGATCATGTAAGACATTGATTTCCGAAATACCCTTTAATGATCTTATCCTGCATTGAAAAATTTATTTAAATATTAAATTAGTTAATTAACTGCAATTTTATTATGCCTTTACTTTCAGATGACGGTTGACTTAAAATTTAATGCAAAGTTAACGCAGGCAGATCCTCATTTTAAGCCGGTTTTGATTATTGGTCAATTGCGACATTTGAATATATTGAAGTTTAGTGATATAAAATTAAAATTGGAACCTCGCGTTACAGAAGAAACGTTTACAAAGGCTGTCGCTTGTTTGCATCCATCGCCTACAGATAAAATTTCTCTATACTTGGATGTCGCAACTCTTGCCGCTGTTCCACTGAAGTGTTCACGACACAACACTCCTTCGCGTGCTCATGCTATCACTCGCCTAGTGAAGAACAATACATTAAATGTGAGCGAAGAAAATGTTGTAATTGTTTGCGAGCGATCGGATCTTTTTGCCAGCGCTTGCGCCGTGGTACGAGCTTTTCCTCTGTATTCCCGCAAAACTGCGAATAATATAAATGCGAGAGTCAGTAACAGTGACACGAGCATCAAAAGTGCGAATGATAACTTTGAGAGAACACTTGTAAATGTTGAATTCATTGTTGTTGAGAAGAATGGCACGATTGCTCGCAACGAATTAGACGAATTAGACTTGAAGTGTTTGCAGGAAGTTGAAAAAGCTATACGCTTAACAGCGCGGATTGTTGATACACCCTGTAATGAAATGAATGTTGACAATTTCGTGGAAGAAGTGAAATGCATAGCGAGAGAATTAAATTGCGAATCAAACATTATACGTGGTGAACAATTACGCGAGCGTGGCTTTGGTGGTATATATGGTGTAGGTAAGGGAGCTGCCGTACCCCCAGCACTTGTGCTTTTGTCGCATGAACCGAAAGGCGCCCAGGAAACAATTGCTCTTGTCGGCAAAGGTATTGTTTACGACACAGGTGGCCTCAGTATTAAGGGTAAAACAGCTATGCCCGGTATGAAACGTGATTGCGGTGGTGCCGCTGCTATATTGGGCGCTTTTTATGCCGCTGTAAAATGTGATTTCAAACAAAATTTACATGCAATCTTTTGTTTAGCTGAAAATTCAGTTGGTCCACTTGCAACGCGGTAAGTTTTTAACCATTCATCGATTTATTTCCAAGGAAATTCTTATATATTTAATAAGTTTGCAATTTTGTACTGTACGTTTTCAGTTCAAAGAAAGTCTTTCTTCTTAACTTGTACAGTTTTGAAATTAAAATGATCGTTATGTCCTCGTTTCATTATTTTTCACATATTCATATCAATCGCTGCAGCACTGGGATGTACTATATGGATACTGCCATTCACAACATCCAAAAAGGAAGTGTTAAGGAACATCCTGAAGTGGATATATTTTTAAATAGTTTAAGGTTTCGAAGGGCTTCAGTCATGCTAACTAGTTCTTCGGACTTTTAATCTGTCTGCCTAAACTGTATTCACGAAACGTATACCGTGGCAAAAATCAAACCAAAATTTTTCATGGTTACAGATGAAGTATGAAAATAGGCGTACATCCATGCAAATCTGTACTCAACCACCTATTGCCCGTTCAGTTGATGAACTTGTAATATTAAAAAAAAACGCACTTTAGGTTTTTCTGTATTAAATGTTCTTCTTCACATCACCCGTGTTAGGAGTTTTTCTTTTTTCACTTCCTAACGTATGGTTTTCATTAATTTCTTTCGTCCACATTTTCCATTTTAGTTTAATATCAGGAATTATGTAATTTTTTTCCAAAATATGAAATTAGTGACCATCAAATGTTAATATTGTGTAGCACATTTTGTTGTTTTCGTCAGCAAACTATAGATCTATCATTACCTCATCATATCGTTTGGTGAAATGATCCAATAAAATGATTTGTTCTTTTTTTTCGGTAACAAAAACATTTCCTGTGCCACCATGTACGTAAATATGTGTTCGATATTTTCGCTTTGCAATAACTTCAGACCCGATGATATACATACATTATATTCGGGACGAACTGTTGAAATTAACAATACGGATGCAGAAGGACGTTTAGTTCTGGCTGACGGTGTTTGCTACGCTCAAAAAAACCTCAAAGCAAACATCATTTTGGACATGGCAACGTTAACTGGTGCTCAGGTAAGTCCATTGCCTTACACACGTACGTATGTATGTATGTATGTGTAATATTTACGTTTGGATGCATATGAGTTTTGTCTAGAATGAATTTCTGTACACACGAATATTTTTCTCGTTAATTAAAGCATTTTCTGATTACCATGAAAATCTGCTACGAGGGACACGCGCATGCACATATTAATTTAAAATGAATTTGAGCACGCAGCAAAGTCCTACTTTCATAGGAAAAAATGCTGGATTCTTTATTTATTTTGCTGAGCATTTTTGCATTAATTCAAGTCGACATTTGCTGCGCGTAGTTTTATTCAGCGAATACATGGCATTAGTTTGATTATCGTCTTGGGGGAAACGACCAGAGATTCCATGAAGCTTGACCCGTCCAAAGGTTGATGCAGCCCACGTATCTCGAAATTATTTCTCATATCAAGTTGGACTGCGAAAGTTTAAGCATCTGTGTATATGCTTGAGCGACTTCTTCGTCGATAGTCATTATTATAGACTGATGCTGAATCTACTCAGTCTACCTACGCTCATCTCTCCTTCACTTCTGTTCAATTTGAATCTGTTGGCAAGTTTAGAAGAGCATCCTCCAATAGTTTATTGCACATAATTATTTGACAGAAAAAAAAGTAGATTAAGGGAGTACGACCATTTTGTTTTAGAAACTAACGAGCTGTTACTTAGTGGATGGATGAAAATCGGAGTATTTTTTTTTTTATCAACACCTCGTGTTTCTACATTTGGGAATAGGGTTGATAGGGTCGTCATTTTATACTTTTTCATTAGCTGGAATTATTGCTCGCTCCCATCCCCAGAAGGACAAACATTAAAAGAGAAGGCTGCGCTTGCATTAAAAAAAAAAAAATGCACCTTCTAAAGGAGGCTTAAGGAACGAACTTTCAAGAAGACAGTTTTTGGCTAGAAAGTCTATCGTTGCCCTGTAAAAGTTCTGCGCCCGTCAATTTGTTAACCACGTCCACAGTATTCCAAAAAATCTTTAAATTTGTCCCTGAGGATGATTTTCAGTATTCGCCACAAATGCACAGAGAAACTTTCTCATAATTTTCCATATGGCGGCGTTCACTTTATCATCTGATACGTAATTCCACACAATTAAATGAATAAAATTAAACATTTTTCTATGTAAACAGGTTAATGGGTTAAATAGCGTAAATTTCATTTGATATTCCGTTCTTCTGTGCTTTAGTATCTCCGTTTGTCGTTTTTTTTTTTTTTTTTTTTTTTTTTGCACATTTAGCTCTCTATTCAGTCATTTCTATTATTCTATTAAAATGTCATTCCTGGCTGACTGACTAACTGACTAACTGACTTGACTTGACTTGACTTTTGCATTCGAAATTCACAAAAATAATTACTTGTGATTGTTGAGTTATAATATAAAATCATTTTATACCGACTTTTGCAATTATCTCAAATAATTTGTTCTTCGTCGTTCGTCTATTCACGTTCACTAAGCGTTTACAGTTAATGAAATTATTTACGCAAGAATCATAAAAGACAAAGACATCGTCAAATGCACACAAATTGACATGAGCTGAATAAATTTCCGTCTGATGTTGTTTCGTTCCTTTTATAAGTCATGCAGAAATTCTGAACAATAACCAATTTTTAATATAAGAAATTAATGAATGAATGAATGAATGAATGAATAAATGAATATAAAAGTGAAGTACACGCACGTACATGCGACTGCGACATGCGGGTGTATCCTAAAATATCGCGACAAAGATCAGTCCATTCTATTGCTCACTTGCAGTGTTATCGATTATCTCTTCGATTATTTTTGGGTGTTCTTTGGATAAACGCAAAATAGAAAGCAAAGGCGTTCGTTCTGGCAATAAATAGGTAAGGAAAGGTATTAAGTAGGAATCCCTACGACAACGGACCTTTTTGGAAAAAAACACAGATAAAGAAACATAACCCGTAGTGGGAAGGAGAGTGACAAAGATTGCTTGCCAATGGTTTAGGCGAGAGCAGAGCATTTTGGTCATCCTCACAAGGCTGTACTCGCTGTGGAACCCGTCGTGTCGATCGAAAATCCTCTGAAAGCTCTCTTAGGTAACAAGTGATTCAAAGAATTATTTTGAGAGCTTCATTAGAGAGCCGCTAAAGCCAATGAAAGTTTTTCGCATTAACATCCCTTTCCCTCTCTTTAATGAGCTCGGTTTCACAACGTGACTATTATTCGAGAACAAATTGTGAGCCTTCAGCCGATATTGGCGACAGATCGTAAGATCATAATCAAATTTTGTAGAGACACGTGATGGTGGAGAATTTTTGAAATTCATTTTGTTTACCATTTTGCAAGTTGTTCTTAAGTTATTATTCTTAAGTTACTATAAACAGGGCATTGTTGCATTACATAGACATATGTTTATTCCGCCATATAAATATAAATAAATACACCAAAGACTCCTAAAACTTCCAACTACTGATCGAGTGATAATTACAAACAATAGCTATTTCATCCTGCGTTATCAAGCCGCAGCAGAATGAAACTGTTATTGATGTGACAAACTGGATGGTGGTGGGGTGTGCAAGATTCAACCTCAGCCGAATATAGCCTTCCTATCTGTTTTTTTCTTCTCATTGCAGGCTATTGCCACCGGCAAATACCACGGCGCCGTATTGACAAATTCAGAGGAATGGGAAGTTAAGTCACTTGAAGCTGGTCGCAAATCTGGAGATTTATTGGCACCAATAATTTATTGCCCCGAATTGCATTTCCCTGAGTTTGCATCAGCGATTGCTGATATGAAGAATTCAGTTGCGGTAAGTAGACACATAAATATACGTAATATAGAGATAGATGCATGTACCTTTACACATACACATACACCTACTTGCGCCAATACACACATTCATTCATCTGCAGGCATATCTATGTCAGGTGAAATGCGTTTTTGCGGTCTGACTAAATACACGAACAATAGAGAGCAATGCACGCCAATCAGCAATTCGTTCCGTTCTGTTTTTCGAAATGTATCCTCAGTGTACTAGAAATAAATTTCCTCGAGCTTCCTATTGAATAAAAAAACATTATTTATAACGTTAAAAATATTCAATTACAGAACCGAATAGAAATTTGTCATGTTTACAAGAGTGTTGTACGCGTTTGCATGCATACGTGCTTCCCTGCATCTGACGGGGTACACATTGACGTATGATTGATATTCAGTTGCATGGCATATATTTGCAAAAAAAAAAAAGAAAAATCTTTTATTTTTATACCGCTCATCTAGAAGTTACGAGTAAATTAATTTCATCATTCGGTTGGGCGTAGTAGGCTCCCGATGCATCCTTGATGTTATGCCTGGATGCACTTCCTCTTCATTCGGGGGCCGCCGCCCCTTCTCAAGTCATCAAATTTTGAATTTGAAAACTGGAAACTTAGTTCATCAACTAACGATACTAATCAAGTTTGAATGCGCGTATAATTTACAAAACACTCCTGATGGTATTCAGATGGGCTGAAATATTTCATTTTCACGAAATGTGAAATCAGTCTCATCTGAAAAGATAATTTTCTTCATATATATATTATAATGACATTCAATAACATGATAACAGTACAGACTTTACTGAACGCAACTAGCAATGAATGAGCGATTTTGATATTAAAAGAACGGCCGCGATGTCAAGATGTCAAAATCATGCCACTACACTACTACCGAAAGGGTATAGAAAGGAAATTCAGACATCTATTTAAAATCTTAATTCGCGATATATATATATATATATATATATGTATATGTTTGTGCGAAAATCATTTGAAAACAATTTTCGTCAACTCTTACTCACTTTTGTATGCGTTGTTATTGTTGTTGTATTGGAATTCTTTTGAAAATTTCAAATCTACTAAATTACAGCACAAATTTTAAGCCTGAAATCTTTTTATTATCCTTCGTTGTGTCGGTGTGTGTGCCTGTGAGTGAGTGAGTAAAGATAAAAATCAACATGCATATGTATGCGGTTTTTTTTTTTTTTGTTTTTTGTGAGTATATCATGTCATAAATAGATTTGACATTTGAAACACTTTATCAATTCCGTTTTTGACAAAGTGTCGTGTTTTTATTATTGTTGCTCCAACTAACCGACGAACAATCGCTTTATTACTAACAAACGCAGACCACCGACACAAGTGAGACACACACACACACACACACAAGAATACACCTTCAATGTTATTCGTTGTTCGTTGCACACGCAAAACCATACATAATACATACATACATATATATATACCTGTGTGTGTGGTTGTAAAGTGAAATATTTTACATCTAACCGAAAGTTTTTACGTACACTTTTTGTTGTTAGTGTTTGTTATAAACTCCCATTCATTTTATAGCTTTTACTGTTATGGTTGTTCTTGTTGTTGTTATTGTTGTTGTTATTTGGTCACTTCTAAAACTTACCTAATACTAAACCGTTTGTGTGTGAAAAAACCTTTTTTGTACTCATACTACACATACATAATGACAAAGTACATGCATACACACACACAAACACACACACACACACACACATGCATATGAGTTAGCGACACTTAACCTACGTCCCAAGTGCATCACTAGTATGACAATGATAGACGACTATCGAATATCATTGTTTGAGTGAACTCACATGAATGAGCGAAAGTGTTTTTGATGATGGTCACCATGACGATGGCATTGACATGGTTCGCACAGTTACGGTAGCAATGGAACCAAACGAAAACAGGATGTTTAGAAAATTGCTTAGGTGACCGCTAACGCTAACATGTCAAAAGAGCTTACAAAACATCTTCATACGCACATGAATCCTTATGAGTATGACTTCGATGTCCACATTGATGAACAACAACAATAAGAGTGATGTAGAAACGATGCGGCATTTATGCTCCTTTTAAAAACTCTGCTTCATTTCTTGCTTTCATGCATGTTGTGTATATTGCATTAACTCGTATCACAAAGCTCTAGATTACCTTTTTCCTTTTCGATGTGTTATCGGCAAATAAACTCAAATATAATTACAAATGTATTACATCCGATCCGAAGGCTATTATGCGTCTATCCAAGCGTTGATCAAAGTCACAATTATTACTTTATTTTTCGGTGATATCAGTCAAATAACATCAAAGCTTTCTCTCTCTCTCTCTCTCTCTCTCTCTCGAAGTCGTTTGCGGAAAAGGGATTTTTCCAGTTTCTCTCTTCCTCCGTTCGTAAACATTTATAGAATTTATTATACTGCAAATATAAAACATTTTCCAACCTGCGTAGGATTTACGAACAGACAGACAGACAGACAGGCGCAGAATGCAACAAATGTGTTCACATGTAGTTGTTGTTTATTGAAAGAAAAACTCGTGTAAAAATCGCGCGACATTTAATAGAATATTTTGTAATTAGAATTTCGTAGAGAGAGCTGGGGGAGATAGGGATGTCCTTCGCTACGTCATCCGAAAGTATTTCGATTCGCGAACACTGTCTGCAAATTTTCAAACAATTGGTTTGCGTAAGCGTTTAGAAGCACGCAACAGCTGACTACATGCGCAAAGGCGTCCAAATATCTAACATCTAAGGTGCATGGCTTTTTCTCTCTTAACTTTTTCATTTTGCTTTCTATCGATGCCAATTCAAATGCACTTTAATAGAGGATGGGATTAAAGGAACCATGTGTGCTTAGCTGGCTTATGCCTTTTTAATTATCTCTTCTTCTCGTGTAATTACGGAACATGCCTTTTATCTCTTAACAATTCCTTTTCAAAGGCATTGCACTTAATTAAAACATGACATCGCATACGCATCTGTGTATCTCATAACAGAACATTTCCAAAATTTCAATCACTTTTTTCCTTCTTTTTTTTTTGGTTTTTTTGTCGAATGATTAGCACAAAAGATGTCCGCCTTCACGCCTTCATTCTAAAAATGTTATCAAAACACTATCAAAATTGGATAATAATCACTTGTTGTGTTCCTTTGCCCGCTGCTCGAGTACCTAAGGAGCTCGAGTACAAAAAAGGTTGTCGTTGATTGGCGTCAAATGTTATTATTGCCGCAACTGCAATTGTTTTTTTGCGCATTGCGTCACGTTGTGACAACAGCACTATATGCAAAAAGTGATCCTGTGACAGAAACTCGAACTTTTTTGCACATACATTTTTTTCCATTTTTCCTCTCAATGTCATCGAATTGTCGGTCTGTAGCGTGCGATGGCATAAATGCTTTCCCGAGAAGGTCGTAAGCAAGGTGTTTAAGGTTCGTATTCAACATTTGGATAATGATTTTCTTATTGCGTGCCGGCGCACTCCTTTTTTCCTGTTTTTCCCTTTGGAAAAAAGTGTAAATTTCTGTATTTTCTGTTCTGTTCCTTTCGCTTCTTCGTTTCTATTATCGCCTTTAAGTGGAATTCTTTTGAAGATATCTCGTGGCACACATTTTGTACACTTTTGTGCTTGGAGTGCACTTGAAATGCATTTTATTGAAAACGCGTATAATGGTGGAAATCACTTAAATCGATTTAAAGTGTTCCAGGCTGACATTTATGAAAGTGTCGCTTTATATTCTATTCTATTTTCTCTCCTTCACATTTCTTACTCTTTTTTTTTTTTTTGCTCCTTTCGGACCAGTAAATATTGATTTTGGAGATAGTCACTCGTAGTCACTCGACAGTAGATATGAAATGGAAAATTATTATTCATGCTATCAAGCAACACAATTTCATTAAATGTATAAAGAATGACGAAATTTTAGTTTTGCAACTCATTCGTTTACTTAATAGTTTAAAGTTTAAATAGTCAGTCATTCAGGTTGCAGGTTCAAACCGCATTTTCAAATAATATTCTAAAATAAACTGTTGCGGTCCCTGCAAGGACATCCAGCTGTTATTATGGAGTACGAAAAAGAGCCGAGTAGGAGTAGTGTACCAACTGCTCCGGTGCCTGTGGTCGCACATCTTGAACATAAAGCGGGCGAGAATAAAAAGTGCAAAGCAGGGGATGAAGGCATGGGTTTCGAATTATTCTGTGGTTAGAAAACCCAATGCGTTAATTATCGTACTACAAGTGCGGTTTGCTCCGCACTTTCTTTTTCGCGATGCAAAAGTACATATATTTCCGGCTGTTCTTGGCAAAGACCAACGCGAATTGTTACCTTACTTCGGCTGCCGGCAGAATGACCGATCAATCCGATTGTAAGGGGAAAATTAACTCGTATTGGCCGTTCGCTTCAATTGCCATGTTGTAGTTGTTGGTGGTATTTCGGGTAACACAAGATTGCGATAACGCGTTACTTCCTCGAAAGTTGTTCGCTTTTAGCTGCAGCTGTGCTTTGTAATTAAGTTTGAAAATAGATTTAACCCTTCCAGAAACGCGTCCGTTATAAATTGGAAAACCGAATGACCGAACCATGGCCGAATCTAATATTATAACCATCATAACGTCGTGACGTCTGTCACTATTTAATTTGCAATTAACGCACTTAGCTTCAACTCTTTTTGCTGGACGAATGTACGGAACAACTTTCTGTCCTATTTATTTTTTGAGTACTAAACAGAAACCAGCAAAAAAGTGAAAAAAAGAAAAATTAGACCGTGTTGTGTAGACCTAGCGTACGTTTTCCATCTTCTTCCAAGTTTTCCTGCAGGACCATCCATAGAACATAAAGGCCAAATTTTTTTTCGTTGTATGTGTTGCGCTTTATAAATCACTTATATTTCTCTAATTATGTTGCCGGGCGGTCGTGTCCTTTGACCGATTTGTCCCATCTTCAATACCGAACTGCGTGCATGAACGTGCAATTTTTGTGCTGAATTTGAAGCCGATAGCTTTGTTTTGTAGAGGACGCTTAGTCTCAATTCTCGAAGAAAGAGTGTAATCGCGACGAAAGTATTTTTGGTTTTTTTTTTGATTGCTACGCTTACGCTTCTGTTAAC
>KK502825.1:177166-204654 GCA_000688735.1 Glossina austeni
GCGACGAAAGTATTTTTGGTTTTTTTTTTGATTGCTACGCTTACGCTTCTGTTAACTCATAAAAGCGGTGCCACATTTAAAAACAAGTGGCTGCTGCGTTCATCTTCACTAGATTTCATTCCATAAATTGCCTTCGAAAATGGTATTGGATTGGAAAACAATTTGCGATCAGGTGTTCCGATAGTACAATGAATCACAAATTGACTTCGATGCAGCAAAGCATTTAAGATTTATTTGCGAACAGCATCACAACGAACGCTTTTATTACATATTTCTGGTTGTAAATAAATATGTGAAGAGCATACGAAAGCCATTAAAAAATATTTCAATAACAGGTTGATGTTTAAAGGCTTCCACGTAAAATGGCAAAAAAAGCTTATGGTGCTACCATATGGACACCCATGTATGCATTTCGTTAAGCATATTATTTTACATTAGATTGGTCCCCAAAAAAACACTGGTACACTGATTGGTACGAGGTTCAGACACCTTTTGTCGTTTGCTCGTTAGAAGGACAATAAAAGATTCTTAAGAAAGCAGGGAAAAGCCAGTGTTTGTGCAGTATGTTAGAGAAGAAAGCTGTTGAGCCAGTCCACCAGTCCAGTCACCTTTTCACATAAATTGTTCTCATTTTCTTTTTCTTTCCATTCGATGAGAGTCCAGCCCATCAATGATACGTGAACACGTGCAATATTGGTTTTACAATACATTGATGACATTGAATGCATGGATTGTTATTTGTTTGGTTTTGGTTGTGGTGGTGATGGTGGTGGTGGTCATTTGGTTTGTTGGCTACTCGGTTCACTGACTCTCTGACTCTGTTGTAGATGAATGCTTCTCTGCAATCACTGCAAATACTTTTACTCCGTTGCCTTATGCAACGGAGTTGCCTCATACCATACACTTAAAGCAAAATGTTTGCAAACTTTCTGTTTGTTCTGTACGTGTTTGTGTGAGTTAGAATAGCAATTTTTTCTCACTTTAAATATCTTTTGACCTACTGAACTAAATGCAACCGAGCAATGCAATGTTAAATGCAAATAATTGCAAATTTAAATTTTAAATCCCTTATGAGTGTGCGACTATTTCTTGAAGGTTACTCTTATCGAAAATCGTGATTTAAGACATTCGTCTGCACTATAGTTAGCAAACGGGAAATTTGCTTATAACTTTCCTACTTTGACCTGGATCTCTCTGGAGCCCTCTCAGTCGCACGAACAAAAAACTCTTAGTATCTTAGTAGCTTTGGTCAAGAAATTTGAAAACGGATTAAGTATTATTGAGGAGAATTTATGTAACGTAATTAGAGGGCGTAAGCTCTGCGATATGGGTAAGAAGTCAGTCTTAATTTTAAATCAACTTGTTAGCGAAATGGGCAGCTTAGATGCTACGCCTTCAAATTAAGCGGGAGGAATGCGCTCGAGGGGAAGTAATTGTAAGTTTCAAGGCAGTGCTGGGAAATCCTGAAAGGCAGCGTAAGCCCCATTTCCGTTTTATTACCATTTACTTAGCTTAATTCTTTTTTATACCCACCACTGTAAGATTTCCATAATGTAGGTAACACCCGAATGGAAGCTTCAGAGACCCTATAAAGTATTGTGATTGTGAAGTATAGTGATTTAGCTATGTCTGTCCGTCTGTCCGGTGTGTGTTGTTGGCACACTTCTGGTCGCTTAATTCTTTTTTATACCCACCACTGTAAGATTTCCATAATGTATGTAACACCCGAATGGAAGCTTCAGAGACCCTATAAAGTATATATATATTCCTGATGAGCGTGAAATTCTGACTTCATTTAGCTATGTCTGTCCGTCTGTATGGTGTGTGTTGTTGGCACTCTTCTGGTCGCCAAATGAAGATATCGGCTTCAAATTTCGTAGAAACATTGGAAGTTTCTGCACGCGGGTGGATATTGAAAATGAGGCAAATTGGTCGGAACAGAAGTGCGCTGTGGAGCGTAAACTGAATGCAACTTTGTTCTTTTTAACAAAAATGTTCGGATTTTTGCTCGTTACTCGGAAATTGCTAAAGGCTGAAGAAGGCTGAATTTTTCCACATTTACTTTACGTGGGTCGTGTCCGCACAAGGTTACGGGTAATTAAATTTTACTTTTTCACTTTTTTGAGGTTGTGGGCTTATTTATCATAAGGCAAACAAGACAAACCGTTTAAAACTATTTTGTACACTCCTCAAAGGAAGCTATGTTATGTTATCTGCCTAAGAATGAGTCCCGTTGACACCGCGACTAATTTTTTCTTAATAATATAGCGGTGGCTATGCGAGATTCGGCCACCGCCGAATATGACTTTCTTACTTGTTATTGTGGAGTTTATCAAGAAAGACTCTTCGTCTTCTTACATTCCAAGTAAGACGGTTCTCTCTTGCAGTCACTGAATGATTTATTTTATACTTCTTATCTTAGTTTCCAGTTTTGGCAATTTGAGTGAAAGTATTCCATAAGCGGAGCAGAGATGTTGATAAAGTTATAAAGTTATAGAAAGCTTCAAAGTGATTAAATAATATTATCAGCAGATATTAGGCACTTGATCCTTTTTTTGTTGCTTAGCAAGAATTGTAATAGAATTTTTTCCCCAGTGCAGGGCAATTCCTTGCAAAACCTTGCACGAGTGCGGCTAATAAAGCATTTCCTGATAATTTTCTTCTCCGAGGTAAATATTTGTGATAGTTTCGTTTTTCTCTCGAAAAGTTCCTACTTCGTGGAGAGGTAAAAAGAGGCACGTTAACGTGCCGAATGAAAGGAGGAGTAAAGGCCGCAAAGGACAAGAAGAATAGCAAATAATCTGTTTGTTCATTTTCCCTGGGTCCAAGTGGAAAAGTTGTCGCCACTTACTTGGCCAGCTTTCCTTTGACCATCTCTACAAAAAAATTTCCCAATTCTTTCTTTCCCTTTGCTACTTGAAATGAAATGAAATTTTAATTTCTCTCAACTGAGTGCCACTAAGTAGGGCAGAAAGGGGGGCATTATTTTGATATATGCCCAGAATTTGTATTTTATTGTTGCATTCCCATATACAGAGATAAGATTTAATCGTTTTTCGATTTCATTTAAAGTTCATACATATTTAATCGGCTCTTGGAGTCATTGCTTTTAGCCTTTTCCGGTAATTATGTATGCACTCATCGTGTTTCGCATCCACGTAAGTGTTTCCTGTTTGTTGGACTGCTTCTTGTAATGAACAATTTTTTCATAATTTTTATTTTTAAATTCTAAAGTAACGCATGCAGCATTTTCACCTGAGAGAGTTTGCGCTCCCACAGCACAGCAAAAATGCGAACGCTTTAATATTGTGATTAGGTTTGTAGCGCTCAGAAATAGGCTTCAGAGATAGGAGAGTCCTTTTTAATGATTGGAACAAGGTGTTGCGAAATTTTGTGGACACATTTTTACGCGTTCTTAAGCTTATGTGTTTAACCTTTCGTTTGGCTGAGCGCCTTCCGACACTATTCGATTCATAGGGCGAGCAAAGTGAGGCCTTGTGGCCGATCTATAAAAGAGAACTTTATTACCCATTACGTAGCCCAATTTACGTAGTAATGGGAAAATTGAACGACAGCAGTTACAATGCCTCCACGATGCTTATCGAGGAAGCAATCAAAGTTTTGAGTTGTGGGCATTTCTTCACGACATTAACTTTCGTCTTTGAAAAGAGTTTCGTATTCAAAAAATACGTATTCGAATATTATTAAAAAGATTGCAAGTGGAACTAGGAGTCGCTTGAGGTTCACAGGCTGTCTGTGTATTCGTATTATGAAATGCGGAAAAGCGTAGAGAGAGATTTGCTCCTTCTTTCGACGATGGAATTTCACAGCAATGTTTTAGATAATAATATGCGTTCTTTTTTATTTGACATTTGAGGGCGTTTTAAAAGATGTCTGTGTGGAGAGTAGAGTAAATTCTAGAATATGAGAAAACTTTTCATTGTTTCTTTTCGCGCTAAGATTTAGATTTAGATAATTTTTATTCATGAACCTCTCCAAGCTTTGAGCGAATCAATCACGTATGCGTTGAGCTGATGAATTTTTTTTTGCGATATATGCATACATGGATGAATACTAATCAGCCGGCACTATTTACAGGACATGAAATGATGTTTATATAGTAATCAATTTATGTTTTGTAATTGTCAATACGTCAGTTGGAGGGGTACGAGCGAATCAGTGTCCATGCATTCACATGGACACTCTACTGATTGATTTTGTTTTCATTCTAATGATATGTGCATGAGTCGGTTGACACGATAACGGAACACTGGACAAGTAGACGCCAACTTATTTGTTTAATAATTCAACGGATTTGATGATTACGATGAGCCTGACGTATAAAATTCAATTGCTATAAAATATGTTCGCATCTGCACATCAAATGCACTCTGGCCAGCATTCAGGATTCATTTCAAATTGCATGTTTGAATTTGCATCCTTAATGTAGATATTTCTGTATATATTTACATATATATATATATATATATGTGCTCGTGTGTATCGAATAAGAAGAGTGATATGATGATAATTTTAATAGGATTTATGTACGTGCAGTTTTACATATGCATAAATTCAGATTCAGAAGTGTTCCGTTCACCGTCGTCCTATTTTATTTTATCATTCCGATGATAGAAATCTATTTTATACGTGTTTGTATGTATTTAATATTCACGCATACTCTAACAAATATAAGCAAATAAGCATTCAAAGGCCAGAGAGAATATTTGTATCAGATAAAGAGCACATATTGTGAATTTTGTTTGGGTGAACACTGTAACTTTGTTTGTGTGTCTGTATACATGCATGCAAGCATGCATACATGCATGCTTGTGTTATCACCACCATTTACGTTGGGAATTAGGTCGAAATTATTGATATAACACTTATGTTGGAGATTCATTTTGCTTAAATTGCCTTTTGACTTCAGAAAATCGAGTCAATAATAAAAAGTCAATATTAAATACTTTTATACATATTTGTATGTAAGTCTGCACTGCACATAAGTGCATGTTATTACATTTCGTTAGGGAATAAAGCTTTTTATCTCTTATTGATTTTTGAAAAGTAAATATTTATCTAAACGTTTGCCTGTCTAACTGTCAATTGTTTACATGGGCGAAGAAGAAGAAGAAGAAGAAGAAGAAGAAGAAGATTTCATTTAAAATTTGAAATTATTTTTTTGCTGAAATACTTACTTATCCATAAATTTATCTAGAAAAGTTCTCCGACAAGATATTCTCGCGTACAAATCAAATAGAAACGAGCGGTCAAGCAGTCTTATCCTAAATTGGACGCATTTATTGGTTAATTTGAGTAGAATCACAGCTTCATCTAAGATAGGAATACAAGCTCCATACAAGTTCGTTGTTAAACGTGCTTTGAGTGAGATCCGTTCGTATATAGAAATTTTATGAAAATTATCGATTGGACCAAAGTTAACGCTCCATGATATCTTTGCAGTAAAACTGCTCAGGTTGCTCTAGATTTTTAGCGTAGCATTACAGCAGCATCGAAGTGAAGTTACCAACCATCTGATAATTGCTTGGCAGTTAGCGATTTCTATTAAATGAGAAAAGCATTCACGTACTGAGTCTATCATCCAGACTCTAGATATTTTTTTCTTAAAAGAAAGTCTATCTGGAATCTATTGCTTTTTGTCAATCGTCTTTCTCAATATCCAGTTGGTCGTACAAACCTTGCCGAAAGGTTTTGTGGAGCATGTGGGGGGAGTGGGGGTAAATAAATAAAATTTCTTGTTTACAATATAAACCGACAACATTTGTTTATTATTCTTACTAAATGGATAGCAAATAAAATCTAATTGGTACATAAACATATGTCAAAATGTATAAAAAGCAAATATTGCTTTAGTAAACATTTACAATTGGCAGGAAACAACGAACAGCAGGAATACATTTTCCAAAACACAATTTATGACATTTCCATCTTCGTGATAAGCAAATGTTCACTTCACCGAAAATCTTACATATGTCTTCGTAAAGAACATAGATTTCTAAATGCCAGAATGCTATATATAGAGTGGAGAGATCGATCAAGAAGTTGTTTGTGAGCTGTTGATAGTCTTTAACAAAAAAAAATAGGCGAGAAAATTTCATTATGGATTTGTCCACCCACACCCAAACCCACACCCACACCCACACCCGCACATCCAGCCATCTCAGCCATAAACGGCAATCATAAACTCTATGTTTTCGTTTTATTTCCCATATAATTCGAAATTTGCTAAAGAATTAACTGAAAAGATCTAAATGTTAAGTCTAAGTACATACATATTATCAAGTGTGGGACAAGTCATCCATCACTCATGGGAAATAAATTATTTGTTAAATAATTACTTTATTCCGCTGGGGTGACAACGCCCTCAAGTATCGCACAGATACCGATTTGTGTGGATTCTGCGAAAGGGCGGCAGATATAGCGGGGCGGTCCGAATGGGAAAAGACGGCAGGGTTCGCAACAATTCCTAAGCGGGACGGGAATTCCTCTGGCGATACGGTTTCCTGATTACAATGACAGTAATAATTATTTCATACATAAAACGGATTCATCGTAATTCATAAAGAAATGCACTCAATTATCGTCGTCGCGACGACCCATCAATTCACAATTTCTAACTCTTTAATAATTTTTAATTCGCTTTGCTATGTATTTGGCTGTTTTCGTTTTAGGATCGAAATAACGCTCAATCGTCATGCGCCGGGTTGTTTGTGGGCGCTCATCTTGGGTTTGACTATCCGGGCATTTGGATACATGTCGATATGGCTGCACCAGTGCATTTTGTGAGTTTTTACAAACCGAGTAGACATTATCTGAATTCCTCTTCCATTGAATTATTATTAACACGTTCACGGGCGCTAAAAATTTGAATGAGCTGCAGAATTTTCTTTTTTCAATTCACTGTAACGTCCGAAATCTAATTACATATATAGGGCTAGTCAGGCCCAAATATTTTGGATATAATGAATGCACATGAATAACATCCATGACGACACTGGCCAAATTTGCCAACTAATGGTTGTCCTTATTATTTGAAGGTCATTGAGAGCTAAATGAATTAAATAATTGGCTTTAAATTTTGGAATTTGCCCTAGCATTCACGCTCGTGAACGTGTTGAACACGTTTATTATTCTGATTGCTGTGATCAAAAACTAGTAAGATTTACACAGTCCGTCACAAGTCACAGGATAGTTTCCGCTTTTCATGACTGGACATCAGTTTGTTTGTACAAAGAAGTTGATATTGAAAACTATTGCTCCGGAATAATACACTGAATCAACTACTTGGTCATTCTTGACTTTGCATACACCCTTACGCTGTTAGTATCATGGCGTAGGGTACGAAAGTGATTCTCAAGAGCATATTGCAGGCTTTTTGTAGAACTATTTTCTGCTTCGGCTTATTCGAAAATCACCAGCCAAACAAACCTATGGTAACAAAAGAAACTGTAGCATCCCGAAATATTTCACCAGATAGTCCGTAACCACATCCGAAAAGCAAGAACGATTTACTAAATCCCGGAACTTGTCGCAGTCGAAGTCGCCAAGTCCATGCGATTTGAACGAGAAAATCTTATTATCCCGTTGATCGCAGTACTTTTTTTTTTTTTAAGACTTCTTCTCGATGGATTTTCGATGGTTTTTGCTGTTATCGTTATTATCTATTTCTTTTTAGGGCGAACGGGCAACTGGCTATGGTGTCGCTTTGTTGCTCACCCTATTTGGCAATCACACCAATTGTTCAATGTTGCAGGAGATCGCTACCAATGATTCAGAACCGCCCACGAAACGCGTCTGCCGTGATTGATAATGGATGGAATCCGATGGAAGTGAACGAAGTACGGAGCGGAATTAACACGAAGACGACATCACTGCCTTGTCACTTTTACTTATTATTAATGCTTTTTTATTTTTCTATGAATTCACTATTTACATTATATACATATATTATTGCGATCGAGTAAGCTTAAGCGTTGATTATGAAGTCTTGTTGAAATTTTTTCCCATTTATCTTATGGTTTATTTATGCTTTGGTTTTTGGTTTACGTTGTCATTATGAAGAGAAGTACGATTTAAAACATGTTCAAGTTGCGTTTATTGTAATCATTTAATTATGAACGTTTTCTTTCGTTGCTCCTTACGTCCTCATATCTATGATTGCAAGATTTCGAATGTTGGTTGGCCTCCATCCATAATGCTTTTTGATTTTGGCAGCTTGTCTGAGGAAGAGTTCTTCACCTGCCATTATAACTCAGTCAGACTTGTATAGAGGATTTAAGTTTTCAAGTCTACCCGCTACGTAAACTGACGTTTAAACCAAGCTTTTTCGTTTTTTACTTGTAGTTTATTCTATGGATAAACTACACTGTCTTTGGATCATTTTGTTTACATCAATGCCATTGAATGTGTTTAGTTTTCAGCATTGCATTACGTTTTTTAAATTAATTATTATTTCAAGTGATTTCTATTTTTCGTTTCTCTCTTTTTTTCATGGTTTACGAGTCATTATGACGTTAGATTATCAAGTGTTTGTCCTGCAATTTGTCTATTTGTACGCAATTTTATTTTTCAAAATTAGGTTAGATGTTAATTGTTGCAATACGGCATCTGTCATGGAAACTATTCCATTTAGTAGAGTTCATTATCGATGCATAAATTTTTGTTATTAAATTCGCTTGTGTTGCGCTCTCTGCATAAGTAGTTCGTTACAAATAATGTGATGAGTAGGAGTTAGAATTGTAGCAATGAATGATAATTTTAATCCTTTAGTCCTTCTTCCAAGCAATAATAATAGTGCGGTTGTACTTACCGCGAGTCCAATGTAGGTTACGGAGATATGCGGTAGATAGAGTATAGATAGAGATGACAAACGATCAATATAAGGATTCAAGTAGTGATTCAATTATTTTCATAGTTTCTAAGAGTCCAAGAGGTGACAAACATCGATGTAGTGTTCATTCAACTTCAAGCTTAATCCCCTAAAAGGTAAACCCAGCGACCCTTGTGATCCACTCAAGCTTGGTTTAAGCGGCACAATTCGAAAGTCGCTTAGAAGATTGAGTTGGAGCGTCGCGAATATCGAAGAGATTTATCGTTGCCAGTGCCATTGCAATTTCATGCACACATAACTAACATTTTGCCATTCTGCCAAAATACTATCCACTTAAGGTGTTGTCCACCGAGGAGGAAAATAAGAAAACAAGCAAAGATTTTAATTGAAACCTGGTTGTCAGGGTGCCTGGGTGTAAATGTAACGGTAATGCGGTACCTAAAGCATTTTTCCTAATAAAACCCCATTGTGTGCCCCTCTGCAGAAATACAGATTTTCTTAACTCAGTTCCTCATGTCGTTTCAGTGGGTATTTTAAAATAGTCTCAGCGATTATATGCTGCTTTATTTTATAAATTTTGATCCACCAGATGTAAGTGGAAAAATTATTTGGTTATCTTTTTGTTCAATTCTTTTTTCTTTGCTCTTTTTCCAGGTTATAGGATAACATTTCAGTTATTGAAGTAACGCTTGGTTTCTTCCCTCTGAAGTTGATTAACGCAAATAATGTTTTGAATATCATTTAGACTTTTCATTATTTACTTATATATATCTTTAAATTGAATAAAAAAAACCTTACGGACTTTCTATCCCCATTATTTGTCGTATTTTTTTCGATCGGGTAATAAAAATGTGAAATAAATTTTCTTTCTATGCTTTGTGTGTGTTTTTTGCCTGTTGTAAAAGCATTGCAGATTTTTGCCGAATAACGTTCGATGCTTGCGCTATTGTGCTTTGTGATTTTTTTCCTATCCCCTAAGAGAAAAAAAGTGCCTTCTGCTTGAACAGAAAGAAAACTCGTTGGCCACAAAGAAACACGCATCACTTTTCGCTTTCCTCTGTAGGTATACAATAGAAAAAAAAAAGGTATTACGGAAACAAAAACAACAAGATTGTGATAGGGAAATTCACACCGTTACGTGAATTCGAAAACGCTCCCTTGTCGTGGGAAACATTGCTTAAGTTGGAGTAGGTTTTTATCCTTTAGGTTTATTAAAAAGTTTAACAAGACATTTATTAACAGGGCAGGGGGCAGATGGAAATATTCAACCATTTAGATTTTGGGATGTCTAAGAGACATAGGGCTTGCATATGTGTGTGGCGCGTATATTGATCGAAGTTCAATAAATGCACCGTCAAAGCCTTTTTTAAAGCAACATCTGGTCACTTGAGAAATTCAAAGCCTAGACAATTTCGCTCATTTGCTCTGCATGTCTGTAATGTGTTTAACAGGATCGCAGTTCTTGCAGACATTTTTTTTTTGTAATTCAGCCTTTTACGAGCCAACAGGCACATCCTTGTTTCATGTCTGCTTAAAGTCTTTGCTTTCGTACAAATCAAGACGAAATTTCAATAGAAACGTTTTAGATACTTTTCAGTTAGCCTAGTAGTGTGTAGGGGAAAAGGAAACTCCTTACATTAGGCACGTATATCATTGATCGTACGGGGCTTCGTGTTTCGTGTAGAAACTTTTATTTCTTTATTTTTTTTAAGCTAATATATGGACGGACGGAATAAAATAATTCAAACTTGGATAGAATATAGAATCAAGGCAATGTGTAGTGTAGTAATACCGAGACTGTGTGTGTTGCAAGGATCACATTCTGCGAAGGACTGCTGGACATGCGTACAATTATTTCTAATCTTTTTTGTGGCGGACGTTTATTGAAAAGATATTGCAGATATCACGCAGATATCTGAATGATTTTTAAGTTTTGGTTTATGGGGACATTTTTGATTCCAAACAGATCGGATTATTCTTTAATTGTGAAATTCTTAGTCAATATGCAATGCAATGCAATGCAATGCAAATGCAATTAATTTCATTTATTAATGTTTGATGTACTGACTAATTGAAAGTTCGCAACATGGAGTGAGTGAGTATTGTCAGCAAGTTGTATGTTGTAAGTATATCCTAATTGACATTCAAAGCACAAAAGAGAAAAACAATTGAAATATTGAGGCAATTTTATAAACGTGCACATGCTTTCCTACCCGTATGTTCAGATATGCACAGCTTGGCACATATACGAATCGATTATGAGCACATGTATGCTCAAGTTCACACACACACGCACACACACACTTACACAAACATGTTCATATTAATTGTATTCTTTTTGCTCATTGAAACAAAACGTTACTCGCATAGATACAAATGTATGTATGAAGATATATTTAGCAGATATCGAATTGCTTGTTCACACATGCACTCACAACATGGATTTGCAATTGTTTATATATTTATTATGCAACAGTAATAATAAGTAAGTAAGTAATAGAATCGAATCTCCGTCCACTTATTATGTTTGTAATACACGCACAAGTACTTATTTATGCGACATACATATAAATGTACTCAAGTCCAGGTGGTTATGTCTGTGCGAATGTTTTAATGTACTTTTACATAACCACACAAATGTACGTGATGGCATTAATAGTATTGGTGGCGTTTCAATATTTGAATACATGTAAATGCAATTGATATGAGTTCGATTAAATTCTTGACATTACTTCTGTTCGATTATAAATTAAAATCTACTTAAAATGCTTCCACACGCACGCATAGTATATATAACCTTACCTTTAAGCACCTGTGTGTATATGTATGTTAACAGATATACAACTTTGGCCAAAAGTATTAGGCGGCCTCCTACAATTTAATGCGTTACACGCATCCGGGCTTTGTTTTCAATATTCACATATTGACCAAAAAAATTAACTGTTACTTATTTAGTTGGTTCACCCGTTGCGCTTTAGTCACCACAACACCATCCTTTGGCGTATGCTGCTTACAAGTTTTGTGCACTCAGCAGTCTTAGGACTCTTATAAATTCCGCGACATTCTTTGGTTCAGAGAATGATACTGTCTCCAGAGTTATAAAGTGCTTGTCAAATATTTGTTGTCTGAATCCGCAGCTAGGCTCACATTCACATAGAATGTGATGGAACGACTCACTCGTCTCTTGGCAGAATCTGTATGGATCGGTATCGGAGATACCAAATGTTTTCAGATGGTGCACGAGGGTACCCATGTAGAAGTCTGTGACCAAGCGTAAGTCACTCCTTCCTTGTCTCAATAGTTGTGTGCTATCAACCTTTTTTCTCTGCCGTTGCAGAATTATTTTTTTCTTTCCTTAAGAAATAGATTTCGGATCGTTTCGCTGCTGAGAACGTGAAGTTTAGATTTCACATTCATTGTGTCAATTGCATAATCATTCGCATTACTTTTCGGTTGTCTTCCAATTGCGATATCTATCGCTTGACATTGTCCTTTTCCGGCGGATGAACATTCGTTTGAAAGGTGTGTCGAAATGGCTCGCAACATGGCTTTTAATCACATCGTATTTGACTGGTCTCTACAACGAAATTCTATTTTGTTTCATCATTTCGATGAAAAATAAAATTAAGGGAAAGCGTTTTTTTTTTTTTTTTTCTATTCAGAGAAATGAAACGAAATAAAATTTCTGCCACAAAATTTCATTTCTCTTTACACAATCAATTAATGAAAGTAAACAACAAACGCAAAACATACGCTTCGTTAAATATGCAAACAACTTATGCATCTGTATGATGTTAGCACGAACGCATACACGTACACTTCAACGGCAGAGTTAAATGCATAGAATAAAGGCTGAATTGTGCCTGAGAGAGACGTAAGGCATTGAGGAAAATTGCTTTAAACGCTAACCCGTAGAAAATCTTTATAGTTAAGTAAAAGAGCCGACAATTGAGAAACGCCTTAAACTGGATTTTGGTTACTTACCGTTTAGATTTACTATGCTTGTTAACTTAATTCAATTCATGGCTTCCGAAGGATGAGCTATGCGATGCATAAGATGAAACAATTGTTTCCTACATTTTTAACAATCGTCTGCATATTTATGCAAAGACTTTTTGTCCTGCATCGACATCCTAATTAAGAGAAAATTTTCATTTTCCTGAACCCGGAATTAGAGGCTCATTTATTTATTTATATACTTATTTATCTTTTTGTTTGTAAATGAAATAAAAAGCAAAGTTCGCTCATCTGTCACCAACTACGGAAACTAGCGGTTCCTTCGAAATCGAAACTTTTCTTATTCCTCTATTCGATGCAAGTAATATTTTCGGCCAAAAAGGTAAGAAGAGAGAAGAGGTCGTTGCTAACTTATTCCTATTCCTACTATTTTCATATTCGCAAACATCTGATAATGAACGCAATGAACATTACAGGCCTGAATATGGCCTAAACCATATAAAACAGGGCAAAAGCGGAAAGTAGTGGATGTTCGAGATCACGCTTTCCTTTCACTTCAAATTTTGAGATTACATTAGCGATCTTAGTCGACATATCCAATGAGAAGAAATCGCCTTTTTCTTGCGTATCTCGACTCTACTCAACAACATACCCGTCTTCGACGTACTTGCCGTGCCGTTCCTTTCTTGTAGAACGATCGGGAACGATAGGCATAAAAATACATTTCTGCAATGATCTCATTTCACGATTTAGGAGCAGAAACAGATCCAACTGCTTCTCGTTTAAATCTTTTGTCAAGCGCCAGATAAAAGTTTAGCTCTAGTTATCTTTCTTTTTCGTGCTTTTTTATAGATAAAAACGCACATTGTCTCGAATTTATTGCATTCCGTTCGTAATTATCTCATCTACAGAAGCGTTCAATGATTCGGAAATCTGTGATGACTCCCAGCAAATTACAAGAGCACATCTCTTATATCTTTCTAATCGATTTCTCGTAATAATTTTTATTTCTCGAATAAGAGAAATGCTCATGTACTTAAGACAACCGTTTAACGGATCACTTGTGCAGTTCGTCTGAGACCTTACAAAATACAATAATGTACGATTTTAAGAAATAAAAAAGTTTTATATTAAGGCCAAGTCTTCACTCACTCTATACGTGATTGGTGGTGGTTTTATAAAATTGGTTTGAATTGCCACAGACACAAAGAAAATATTGGGAAACTTTTTTTACGCTGCATGTATCATAACCGTGCTGCTGGTAATTGTATTGCAGACGCAAACCGAATGCGATTGCGAAATGACTGAACACATTTTGCGCCTACAAATACATGCATAATGCATACACACGCATGAGGGGAATCTGGTTAAGTGTCTGTCTGTGTTGTGAATAAAATAAAAAACCGTTATTCCCATAATGGATACTATTGGTGTTTTAAATGACTGCTAGCCACTGTAGCCGTACACATATTCCTTTATGTTCCTTGTACTTATATGTAAGGTTTTGGGGTTTTTTTGCGCATTTGTATGGCGTTCTGGGAAAACGGCTTTTTACAATAATCGATGACGTGCATTTAATTGAATATGTTTAAGTGCTCTCTGAGGAGGAAAGGTGGAAAGAGTGGAAAAAGAAGAAGAAAAAAAAACATAAAATACCGAATGACCTATTCGTTCGCGTATGTGTGCGTGCGTGCATGCGAGGTGTATGTTGAATATTCAGCATAAAGAAAAAAGGATTAAAAGTTAGGTGATGCATAAACCTATGTTTGCCTGCGGTTTACCATGCGGTGCCTTTACTGACAACAAGTGCAATGAAATCAAATATATATATATATATATGGATATATGGATATATATATATATATACATACACAACTATGTATATGTGTATATGGGCGTATGTGTGTGTGTGTGTGTATGTGTATGTGTTTATTGTATAGACACATACGAGTGTTTGCCCACAACTATCTACGTATGCATATATTTGCGATTTCACATTGCTTTGATAGCTCACACTTTAGACTTTTGCAACGCACACATACATAAGCTTACATCTATGCAGGTAACCAAAGCAAATATGTGCAAAAATAAATATACGAGCTGCCATTATTCACGCACACACACATAAGCGTATCACAGGCACATCATATACATGCATGCATACATACATACATACATACATACATACGTACATATTATAAGTAAAATGGTTACATAGTCTGTACACATTCGTAAATGGTTCATTAGTAACGGGAAAATGCAAACATCTACACACATATATTGCATAAGCTTACCTTTCTCGTACGGTATGCATAAGCAAAAGTTAAAAAGTATCTCCTGAATTCATAGGTTTCACAACGGCATTGAATAAGAATTTCAACGCTTGCCAACAACTTGAGTGTATGTGTATGCGGTTTTGTTTGTATTTGGTTTTATGCTTCTATAAATTGTGTAAAATAAGTTTATGTTAGAGTTTATGTTGTTTGCTTGTGTTTACAATCGTTTCAAATTGTTTTTACAATAACTATACGTGTGCTGCTGGTGTGCAGCACAAGCACTTGTGTCAGTGCACGCGTACGGTTGCTTGTAATGTTTGTAGTTTCTTTGCATCTGATGTGGTTGCTCACTTTGTTCTTTTTGAGTTCTCACTGCCTTTACTCTGGCTGTGTTTTCTTTCTTTTTTTTCCTTTTTTTTTTTTCGTTCTTTCCTACGTAAATAAATAATGTGAATGAGTCCTTTTAGACAGTTTGCCAATGAATCATGAAGAGTTCGTTATCAATTTTAAGAAAAATTACTTTAAAGTGAAACTACACTTTTAACTTTTTTCCTGATTGTGTTGTTGTTGTTGCCGTCACTGTACTGTCTTCATTTCATTTGTCATTCATTCATTTCTATCAACTGATGTGATTCGGTCCTTTTAATTATATCTATCCTAAGTTCAATAATATTCGCAAACAACATTCAAAACTTCGCACAATTCGCTTAATTGAATTTCAAGGTATGGCTTTTTGCTTTACATCTTTGCTTGGGTATGTTGGGTGTCCAAGATGCGACCTAAAGTGAACATATTATCCGCATTATCAGTTTTTTTGTTATCTCGAACCATTTATTTGTGAAGATATAAAAAGAAAAGTTTTTTCTTTAAGTATTTGAAAAGCATTTAATAGTTTGAATATGTCAGCCAAACAAAATGTTTTTCTTGAGGAGGAATATGCAATTTTCAAGGAAAATATGCATTTTCGTATAAGTTCTTGTATGAAATAATTGCTATTTTCAGTTGACATAACCGCAGAGGTATGGTTACTAATAATCAGCCCAGATACGGGATGGGTTCGATATACTCGTAAAAGAATTAAAGATTGAAAAACGAAAAAAAGGAACAAGAAGAGTTGAACATTTTATATTAAGTTCAGCTACAACTACAACTACATAACTACAACAACTACATTGTATTGACTTTAGATGGAAATTGCTTCGAATAATTTAGAAGAACGAGCGCACAACAACCAAGGAGAACGCTATTTATTGTTTGACAATTTTTCTTATAATTTTTACAGGTTTTTTGTGAGCATAAAAGTCTGTAAACAACTTCCAAATCGTATGAAAATATGATTGCAATCACAGAGGATAGATTTATAATGCTATGGGACATATAACCGAGATATCGATTAGTTTCGATCCTCACTCTATCACATCAATCAATCAAAGCTAGTGGTAGGCATTGAAATATTTAGCTTAAAGTGAATATAAACTGTGAGGACCCAAAGTCGTCCCTCGTTTTGGGCTCACGGATTCTCCGTCTCTGGCGAGGGGAAGGGAGTGCTAGACTAAGGTAGAATAGCATAGATTTAGATAACAGTCGAATAGAATAGATTAAGCGTAGGCTAAGCATAGGTTAAGAGTAGAGAGAATAAGAATAAGTTTGAAGGGTCGTCGTCTGCCTCGCGCAGAAATCAATCGGAGTTAGACTCTCGAGTAGAGAGGCCGGTTAGTGGATAAGAAAGAGTTATAAAAGAACGAGTAGAGAGTAATAAAAAGCCCCCTGTGAAAAAAAATAAATGTCTTGCGTGCTTTTCCTACCCTGGGCCGCTGAGCTGCCCCAACCTAAGGAAAAGGGACGAAACGTCCTCGCAAAACACTTCGTGCATTCTTTAATATCTCCGTTTTATTTACTCCTAAAGGCCACAGTTATCCATTCATGCAGGCGGATCATCAAATTTGTTCTGTTTTTCTCACGCATCATCATTCGCCTTTAGTCCGGTAGTCCGATTTCTTATTCATTTCGCAACAGCGTTTAACATGCTTGCGTGCCAATCGATATTCGGATACGTCCGTATAATCTGATCAATATTTCTGCATAATTAAAATGACTGCCTTCATGAAGCGATCAGACCATCTTTTTCTTAATAACTCTCTTCACCATCTTGAGCATCAATTCGAAAGCATTTGCGATTTAATAAAGACCAAGCCCTCCTGTCGTAGTCAAATAAAAATGTCTCTGGGAAAATTTGAATTTTTTCTCAATTGAAATAAAAGCTTACTCTAAATATTGTTTTCTATATAGTTTTTAATTATAATCAATTGGTTTTTCGATGAATTTAAAATTTTG
The DNA here is from genome assembly GCA_000688735.1 of Glossina austeni. NCBI lineage: Eukaryota > Metazoa > Arthropoda > Insecta > Diptera > Glossinidae > Glossina > Glossina austeni. The sequence continues at coordinate 194,585 of KK502825.1, forward strand.
CATTTACGCTTTTGTGGTTTGCAGTGTGTGTCCTCTTATAGGGGAAAAACAATAAAATCGAATCAATTGAGTGTGAAAAAAATGCATATTATTGTACTTAATGGATTACGGGGGTTAAACGGCTTAAGCGATGGTGAGAGCAGACGCTGCTTAAAGATATGATCTCTTCAAACTGAATTCTAAAGTAAATAAACACAATATTAATAAAAAAAAAAAAAAGAAGATTTTTCTCGCACTAACGCGAAAACCATAAATATTTTCACGAGTAAATTACAATTTTATTTAAAGTGAATAAATTTTGCGGTAAAATGTATTTACGGTTTATTGTATCTTTTGTGGTTTTAACGCAAAAAATAAAACAAACATAACATATACAAAGTGGGGCGGAGATTCTTTACCATTTCACTCTGAGGAAATTCGTGATGGATTGCGACTAATAGAAGACAAAGGAAGACGATTTTAATAGTGAACGGTAATCGGTGAAATTACGGTCCACGGTTTTATAAGAGAAATAACTGAATAACAAAAAAAAAAAATTGGTTGATACTGATATCAATGTAAGGATATAGGGCGTAGTTGTCCTAAAAGCCTTTGAATAGAAACCAGAAATCGTTCTCTCCTTCCTAGAGAATTCATAAAAAGTGGATACATACATAAAAAGTGAGTAATTGATTCTTACAATTTAAGAATCTTTGAATAAATTATTTAAGTACTCACAGTCCACTTTCAGTGCCCAAACTGTAATCCTTCGATAGCATTTAGAATTTTTTATTTCATTCTTATTTTACTTACTTAGACTTTGCCTCGATTTCTTTCCTATAAAAGGCCTTAGAGCCCTCTTGCTGAAGGGTAGAACAACACCCAAGTTTTCCAATATTGGTACGATTATTAAATATTATATAGATTTGACGATTAGTCGTAGGTAAGTTGCTATGATTTAAGACTTTCAGGCATTCTTGCCATTCAAAGGACTCAACAGATATCTTATGGAGTGTATATATTCTTGATCATTATAGATTTAATTTTATCTCAAAATAGATTTAAATTTTATCTATAGAGCCATTCAAAAGCCATTCAGTGTTCAAAGTCGTATGCATCGAGCAGCGGGCACGCATTCGCTAAATAAAGTGTTTTTCAATTTTCTATTTAATCGCTCCGCTTAAATTAGAAATTTGTTTAATTCGTGATTATGTGCGACACCTCTTCTCTGTGTTCGCTAAATAAAAGTTTGTTCTCAAAGCGATGAAGAGGAGATGTTCATCAAGCGGAAGGACCAAATTGGCTGACTGCAACAAGAGTTTAATTTATGCGTAAGCTGCGCTCATATAAAATTCTTCACATTTTTAATCGCAAGACGACTATATTTTTTTTAGGATTTTCCTAAAGTTGTGCGTTTGGACGTTTGATTTTTTATTTACAATATAATAGAAACGTATATTTGCAATATTTTTCAAAGTTACTTAAATATTTAAATAAACACGTATTCGTGAAGGAAAATAGAGCTAAAGCCATATTATCGGTTGCGGTCGATATCTGCAATGCCTGCTACTTCTTCTGTCGTTCTTTTCCTTTTCTACTCCTTCTACATGATATGACTCGTGGGTGATGGGTTATTTCTGATAAAGTCTTTTTCACTCGATTCGATTTTTAGATGGAAATTAGTTTACACTGATGGCCGGACTTGTCTACAGATAACTCATCACATTCGAGTTCTCAATATCCTGTAATTTTTATTAAGTCTGACTGAATGACTTACTTACTTACTGTAGGAGACAGTTTTCTTTATAGCGGTCTTCATCCATAATATAATAAGTAAATGACGACATATGAATGGGTTACGAATGCTATGATAAACGCAGAGTATCATTTAACATTTATCGGCGGCTATAAAAAAAACGAAAAAAAGAAAAGCCAAATAAATAAAAAATTCGAATAATAATAACAAACACAACTCAAGCATATAAAAACATTTTTTCCAAATATTTACGAAAAACATATACACGCACACATATGTGCAAATATTTATACAAATCTTTCTAAACATTATTTTAAGAATAAGTTTGCGAAGGAGTTGGGAGGAGACCGAAGACATATAGAGCTGCTTTCAATTTTTATTTCACATAATTCTTTTTGATTATAAACAAAAGGAAAATCAACTGTTGTAACAGTACCCGATGCACAAACACACGTTTATTCCCATCCGTACTTCTGTACGTTTCATGCGGATATAAAAACTTTCTTGCTGTATGACTTTTGTTGAATTTCTTTCTTGAAATCGTTTTTTATTTGGTCAATCGAACTCGTTTATTGTGTTTGTTTTAATGTTTTACCAATTTTTGTGTGTGGAATGGAACGACATATATGTGAACATTTCTGTGAAGTTTGGTATGTGCGCAAGGAAGAAGGAAAGGAAGAAGGCTCGAAAATGGTAATCGGAGAAAGATAAACATAAAGTGAAAAAAAATCGAATTTTTGCCTTTGGCTGAATTTTAGAATACCAACAGCAGACCTTACATATGTGTTTATATGTTTATTTATGTATTCGGTTCGCTTGGTTCCTGTGCAATATTGAACTTGCCTTCCATGGAATTAATTCACAGGCCCATATACGGGCATTTGGAACTAAAGGAGCTAACTTTCATTAATCAAGCTGAGTATTTTTTAAAGTATCCTTGCGAGAAATGCCAGGTCAACAGCTACTGACAGCGAGCGTATACGTAATAAAATCGAAAATGTATTTTCAGCGAAATCTTTGATTAACGTCGGGAGTTACGAGTAAAACCAGTATATTGGCGGTTCACAGATTCGAAGTAAAGCTGAGAGATAATTGGAAATTGGTCCGAATTTGTTTGTTTCGATTAGTAACTGTAAGCAAAATTAAATACCTTTTGGCACAGATTTTCCGTAAAGTCTCATGTGGCAACATTTCTACTCCCTATATATTAATAGAGCCCTCGGTGTTAAAACTAAATGCATCGACCCTTTCGTTCTGCTATAATTTCTTTGCAACTGTGAGCAGACTGGCAATCGGGCGTCTTTTGAAAACTGATTTCTGAAGTTGCTAAGCTGCTTCAACTTGCATTGCGTCGACATTTGGCAAATAATAAGTGGAAGGTTTTCAGATACATGGCACTACAGCTTCGGTTGTCGCTTTCAACGATATTGACTAACTTTTTGTGGACCATGTTTGCTCTGTCGCGCATGAATGAAAGACAGAAAAATATGTTTGCTAAATATTTCATTATTATACTCAGATTTGAAGACGTTAGAGTAATAATTTCAGCTACGGATAAGTTGATAACGAACGGATAGAAGAGAATTACCTCTACTCACAAATGTTTGCTGATGTAAAGTCTATATACAACATAACAATGCCTTGTCTCTTATATAAGGAGCGAATAGAGAAAAGTTGATTCGCATACGATATTCGATCTTTGAAAATTAGAACGATAAACATAAATGCTTTTTATAGTCGTAGATTTTAATTCAAAATGAAGAGCGCCCATCTATCGGTCTAATTGTCTTTTAAATATGATAAATTTCCTCTCTCTCTCTCTGTCTCTCTCTCTTTAGCGAATTAAAGAAGTTGAGATACGTGAAAATATAAAATAAAAATTTTTCTTTACTTTTGACGTGAACTGACGGAAGTGACATTACAACAATGTAGGGGATAATGTAATCAATTTTTATGAGGATTCTCTCAATTTGCGTTTAAACTTTTCCTACATTTTTAGCACATTCAAGCATACACGTTTACATTTACGTCTTGCTATAGGTTCGCAACACATAAAATTCCAAAAAATGTAAAGAAGTTGTAATCAAAGTTATATTGTGCTTAGCTTGATATTCCTGATATAGCCTTTTTGCACTTTTTGTCATGGGTACACCATGCAACTACAATAGAAATAAAAGTATTTCGTTCTTATTGCAATTTAAAATTTCGGTATTGTTTAACTTTTTAGACAAACTATTTTAGTTTTGTTTTACTTAAGAACTTTTGTACACGTACGACGTACTTATGCCTTCACATCCGCTGCCAATAAGGCAGAAGGACCGAAGGAACGAAAGTTTTGGTGCGCATAAATTTGGTGCGCATAAATTTGGTGCGCTTTCAATGAAAAAAGATCATCACGCTCGGTCTTCCAACTAACAACCTATCGACACAAACGAAAGCTCTTTGAAATTAATTTAACATCAAAAGGAACTGACTACGCGTTGCGTGCTGGACGCCGGTGCGACAGACTCATATTGTGTCATATATATGTGGCAGTTAATAGCGTTTAGTGCGTTAGTCTTCAGATGACTTCTAACTTCCACTACTAACGAGGGAACGCAGCATGCTGCGGCGACATCGAAGAATTAGACCCATTAAAAGCGAATTTGATTAAATGACGCCCTTTTTGACAAACCTAGGGCGGGAGCAACTTTGCCGCTTTGTCCATTTAACTTGAACAGAAAGTCGCATTGCCCTTCTAGGCCAAGTTTCGATTGATTGAATGTTTCAACTGACGCACACGCACCCCCGACTAAATGTTTACTTCGCGCACGATTCGTGTTACAGACGATTGCTGCGATTCTTTTCAAACATTTGTAGCAGACTCATCGTATTGTTATTACGACTTTAAATGATTTGCTTTGAATGATGGTTATGTTCGTAGACTGAGCTGTTATTCGATTGGTTAGTTAGTTAGTGAGTTGACTTACTTTCCCTATGACTTGCTTAATTTTCTAAGTCATTTATTGCGTTTAGAAAAATTTTATTAATTACTCTCTCTCTCTCTCTCTCTCTTGTCCACGTTTATCATTCGTTTTGTGAATAAATTATAAGATAAATAAAATAATTAACTGAAAAAAGGCAGAAAATTTCCGTATACGAAGCCACTTAAAAATTGTTGTTTACAGTGGCGTTGGGTTTGATTATTTTCTTCTTTCCTGCTCTTCAGCTAAGTGAAAAAGTAGAGAAATTTATTAGCAAAAGTTATCTCCTCTTTCAGCAAACCGAACCAAGCGATTTAAGCAAACAAACAGCTAAAGTTATTTATGAACTTGACAGAGAAAATTGCTATGTCTTCACGTATTAACAACAACCGCAAAGCTATGTGTATATAGTAACAAAATAACTGTTAAATACATATATATTTATGTGTGCATAAATACGACAGACGACAAAAGCGAGCAAAACAACAATAGCAGCAATAGCAACAATAGCAATGAAAAGTTGACATAGCTGAATTTTAAATAACAAACAACAATAGCAACAACAGCAGCAACAATAAGAATACAAATTTTTATTTAACGTTTATACTTTATCGCATTCAACCACGTCACACACACACACACATACACACACATACACACACATACGCATACCGAACACAAAATAGGAATAGTGGCGCAGGAACAAAAGCGTGCGCAACAATAGCGGCTGTAGAGAGATACCCTGAAACCGCAACGTGTTGCTATTGTCATTGCAAAAGCAATGCTTGCTTGCTGTTGTTGTATGTAATTTTTAGGGAAATTTTTGCTTCGTTGCGACATAAATTTCGTAAGAAAAATTAATTAAAGTTGGCAAACGCATAAAAGTCAACTTTTTCTTATACTTTTACTATTTTTCATTATAAATTAAACTAACGGAGTTTTACGGTAATCAGCGTTGCCACACAATGCAATTAAAAAGAATTTCAATTTTTCCTTTGTTGTTTTTTGTTTTTGTTTTTGTTTTTTTTCTTTCTTCACTCTACTGTGGCACCTAAAAGTAATAAAAGTAAACGCTTACAGTTTTGCATCCCATTTCTCATGGCTACTGGCACATATGGTATATGCGTACCGGTTGCATGTATACCGAAAAATATTTGTTGGTAAAACGCGAGTGCGAGCGCGAGCGCGAAACAACAAAATTGCCAACATTGCGTGTACTGGCAGCAATGCAACAAAAAAATGATTAAACTTAAATAAAAATTGCGAGTAGTAATAAAAGAAAAAGTTTTCATTTTTTCCCCATTTTCGGCAACGACATCTGCTACAATTGCCGTCATTAACATTGCGAGCCCAATGCAGGTTATTCGCTATTCGCTATTCTCGCTATGTTGTTCGTTTCGTGCAGGGTTGTTCACAATGCCAAATGAAGTTGCCGTGAATTTCCCTCCTGAAGATTCTGTTTCAGTGTAACGTTCCGAATTTATTTAACCTTTTATCATATTAAACCTTGGGCCACAGATCTGGCGGAAGAATGGGCCTGAGCCCCTTTATAGAGATTTCACTTAAAGCAAAACAACAAATGAACAACGCTCGATGAAGTGGTAACTTTCATTCGACAAGGTTTTAAAACTCTATATATATAAATATTTATATAGATTGGATCAAGAGTTACAAAGGTTTCGGCACAAGATTAGTGCGCAATTAGTTTGTATTTAAAATTCAAGCCGAGATCAAAGTGATTTACTTTATGTTGTACGCATCATCATCGGGAGGAGGAGGGGGATAACAAACGCACACTCTCTTCTTTGCATTGCTTAAGTCTACCGCAGCGAAGGGTGTTCATGATTTGTTACTAACTGTTTGTATTTTCTATGTCAGAACGTTGCGAAATACAATTTTAATCGACTCCATTGACGTTTTTTACTTAAGTTTACTTAATCGTTAACGGTGAAGTTAAATTTATTTTTAATTGAATGCTTTCCGTTATTCATTTGGAAAACTGTGTTACGTTTATCAAAGATAAAACTCCTATACATATATGCATATATATATATGTATGAAAGACACTGCATTAAGATGTAAGATATAGGAGGACGCTCTATAACTTATCTGCCTAATGAATTCGATATTTTCTGGCAGAGGAGGAATAATAGTCCAAATTAGAACTTGACTACTTTTCGAGGATTTATACCGCACTTGGTAGGAGGATGAAGGAAGAAATCCCCAGCAAAATTCGAAGAAACTCTATTTTGAACTTCACATTGAGTTCACCGTAAATAAAGTTAGATCAGAACCTGGCGTTATTGGTATTACTTGCTTACAAGAGCTGAATGAGATCAGTGCTTGAATACGCTTCGCTCGCATGGTCTCCTTCCTATAGTTGTTCTGTTTATGCGGTCAGGTCCCAACAGTCAGTATTTGTTGTAGAGTTTAAGCAATCAGTTTAATTTTAACAAATAAATAATTAAGTCATTTATGTTAATTATTATAATATAAAAAAATTGTTAATTATTGCAACATTTTAATGTTTACAACAAATATTATGACATAATAATATAAAAAAATATTCAGCTGTTGATAGTAATTTGAACGAAACGTAAACCAGCTTATGATTTGTTTTCATTCGCAACCAGAATTCCCGCTTGCATACCGCCCTCATATTTAATTTAATTGCAATAATTTATGTGAGAATCAGTAAATTATATATTAAGCAATCAATTACAAAATGGATTCCACGAGAACGAAACGAGGTTGTTTGTTATTATATATGATAAGTTTGTTTGTCGTCTTCGCCTGCTTTCTGGCCTTTTTCCATTGATTGATTATTAGTCTCAGAGTCCCGCTCTATATTTTATATTTCATTTACTGCGTTTACTTTTTGTATACATTCTCTTTTAATGGCACACCACACACCACACACCACACACATAAATATTGGATTATTGTCAGTTTTCCTTATTTATTCCTTTCTTGTTGTTAGTTGCGTTGCTTTCATAAATTTTAGGTTTTATTTACTTAAGCGACATTATTTATATGTGCAATCGATTAAATCGATTTATCTAATTTTTTACATTAAGAAATTGGTCGTTTTTTTTTTTATCTCTTCTTCAAGGCAATAAAAATTTTTCTTTTTTTTTTTTTAATTTTCAACAATTTAAACTCTCTTTTTACTGCTCTTTTTACAGCTAATCGAACCACATACCGGACAGTTTGCGGTTATAGTTATTTAAGCGGATTCACCATCGCTTGGGCTGCACCACCATCATCGTACATGTATTATGTATGGCCGCGAAAACCGTCAGGTAATTTCTATCATCTTTTTTACGTAGTTGTGATATCCTCCGAATATGATTAGACTTTAGTTTGTGAGGTTAACATCCAGAAGGAAACAGATCAGATTTTCCAACGAATGAGTAGCATTTTAGTGAGATTACACGGATAAAAGTAAGTGAATAGCAAATGGTTTGAAAATATGAGTGGTATAGGTTTCACATCCGTTTCATCCGCTGTAGCATTCACGTTCGCGAACGTGTCAAACAATGAAGATTAAACGTTGGGGTTCCGTCCGAGTGCACTCCAAAAGCTTGGTCGATCTATAATATAAGCAAAACGGTGTTCTTCAGTTCTTCATAATCGAATGCATTATGAATTTTCCAAACGCAAGCATACAATGTTTCCTATGTATACGCGCGCGTATAGTATTTTCTATTATTATGTTTATATTGCTTGCCGTCAAAAATGTGTTCGACGTATGTGGCATTGTTATGCTTTCATAGTAAAAAACAATGAAAACATCAATTTATGCCAATGAAATTGAAAAACAATCAATAATTTGCTTATAGAGTGCGGTATATATAAATAAACATAAGCATGCATTGTATGTGTGTATGTGATAAGGTCTCCTCCCTCTCATTCACACACATATGCAACACATATGTGCATTAATTTATTTTCTTTTGAACTTGTCAGCATTAACATGAAACAACTGTGTGTGTGTGTGTGTGTGTGCGCGTGTGCGCAACCACTTTAGTTTATTTTGAAATGTCCTGCAAGTGAGTTGTCCTTACTTTTCCGTTCTATTCTGTTCTACTTTTTTTTGTTTTATTCTTCTGCAAACAAAAAAAAAAAAAAGAAAAGAAAGGAAAGGAGAAGAAAAGAAAGAAAAGAAAACTTGAACGTCAATCATTTGCTTTGCATTCTTGAATTTGAGTTCTATTCAATGTTTCCTATTTATTTCCTTCACTTATCTGCTACGATTTTGTTATATTGTTGCTGTTGTTGTTTTATATAAACGAGATGATAAAAGAAATGTTAAACATTTGTGTTTGCCATTGTTGTTGTTGTTGTTGTTGTTGTTTTTTTAAAGTCATTTACACACTTACGGAAAAAATAAAACTTGCAAAAAATAGAAAAATGAAAAAATTTGTAGGAAAGTTGCTAGAATAACAGAAGAGAGAGAGAGCAGGTGGGGGGGAAGACAAAAGGCGAATGCATCCAAAACATTTCTACACAAGTGCTTACATTGTGGAAATAAGTGAAAAGAGTTAAAAGAGCATTTCGAGATTGCTGAGGGTATTTCCAAGTTATTTTCTTTTCATTTAGGCTAAGAGACGGGGTTTGCAAATTAAGGGAGACCGAGAAAGGAAGAGCAATTATGATCGGATTAAGTCGAATATTTTGATACGCACAAATTATTTTCTCTCACATGCTTTAGCCAAGCATGCTGCAGTTAATATCAGTCGCTTGCTTTATGTCATTCCGTCGATCGACTCTTCTGCCTATCTGTTGGCGTATACAACCATGGACACATAAATAGCATAAATTTAAATCAAAGCGAGTTTAATCAGTTCTTCTTCTTAAAACTATGCAACGAAAAGGACTTTGTTTGACAACGTTGACCATTAACCACCAGTATTGAGCGAAATGCTTCAAAAATTATTCGGTATTCGATATTCGTTTTTTTCACTCTTTGCCGGCTTACATACGTGCACAGAATGTGTTTTTGGGAAATTGGTCATAGAATAGCGTTCGGGGCTATTTTCAAAGAGAAAAACGTATCAAATTTTTTAAGACTTTTTGTTGTGGTTTAAACAAATGTGTGTGTTTGAAATAAATTTACTTTTTTACTTATTTTTTCACAGCTATGGGCCGAATGGTAAATCTATTTTGCTCTAGAAGCCGTTAACTGTTCCTTTGGAAGTACGCAGGCTTGCGTCACTTTCAAAATAAATAATTCGTATCTCACTCGTCTGTTTTCTTCTTTTCTTAAAGATATCTTTCCGTTCATATAGTGGGCAAAGACGTCTTCTGCTCGTACCCGATGAAAAGGTTCTTTTCATCTATTTATATATATATATATATATATATATATA